>CM049607.1:8835581-9068834 GCA_026979955.1 Megalurothrips usitatus
TCTAGGAGTCACGAAGAGTTTTTGTCACGCGTTAGGAGGGATCTAGGAGTCACGTACAGTTTTTGTCACGCCTCAGGAGGCATCTAGGAGTCACGAAGAGTTTTTGTCACGCGTTAGGAGGGATCTAGGAGTCAAGTACAGTTTTTGTCACGCGTTAGAATGGAACTAGGAGTCACGCAGAGTTTTTGTCACGCGTTAGGAGGCATCTTGGAGTCACGTACAGTTTTTGTCACGCGTTCGCAGTTGTTGGCTGAGAAAAAGTCTTGGCCAAGACTCTTGGCCAAGAGTCTTGGCCAACCTTACCCACGTGCGCGGTGGCCAGACGGGGGCCCGCTGGCGCGCTGTTTTTTCGGCCCCCGCCGAAGCTGCTGACGAGCCGAACGGCCCCGTCATGGGGGAGGCGGCGCCTCACGCAATGTGTGTGTGTGTGTGTGTGTGTGTGGTGCACTGGAGGCCAATCTGTGATAGCGCGTCAGTTACTAAGCGCCCGCGGGCGGACCCTGCCCAAACGGTGCCGGGGCGGAGGCCCTCGCAGCACTTATGTCTTGCTCCACTCTGGCAACCGATCGCGCGTCCCATGTGCGTGGCTAATGTGTGTAACAAATCTAACAACAAACTACCACCGAGTTCCCACCTACAACCGAGCAACAATCCTCCGGCGGGGCCGAGTCTCTTCCAGTCTACCCTGCTCTCACCCCCTCTCTAGTTTACTCTGCCTGTGTCCTACTCTCTCTCCCTCTATGTCTCCTTTGTTGCCGTCTCTATCCATCCTCCTTCTCCCCCCCCCCCCCCCTATCTCTCTCTCTCCCCTCCTCCCTCTCTCTCTCTCCCCTCCCTCTGCCTCTCTCTCTCCCCCTGGCAATGCCCCTTGCCTCTGTTCCCCTTCACGACTGGTAACACCTCTGGGCCACGCACGAGTACGTGATGCCCAGGTCGATCCCCACCGCCGCCGCCATGACCGTCGCTGCAGGACGCTGTCGGCCGTCTGCCGGCCGCCGTATCTAATCGTGTGCCGCCGCCGACGCCAATATCAGCGGCGATCATCCGGACGGACGGTGCGACAATCACCGTCTTGCGGGGAATTACGTTCAAAAATTTGTTTTTGAACACACTTTTAATGGCACTGCAAAGTCTGCCATCAAACACATACACGCTTGTGGATCCATTCTTAAGATACTTCAGCGCAACGTAATGTAATTCCGATGCTTCCGTGTGCACGTATTCAACCACTGAACACCATTTGTAGATGCATAGCAGCGTCTGAACAGTTCTGGACCGATGTAAGATGCCTTAACGCGTCTGAAAACAGAATACACATGCATGTTTGCACTCTGAATGTCTAAGAACAAGTTTGCCCTTGAGCTGGGGCTAAATTAAAGCTTATCTAAATGTGGGGGAAATATTGCAACTTCTTTGGAACAATTTTGTACTTTTCGAATACAAAATTGTCTCTAGACTAAGATGCGCTCAAATCTGTCTCCAGCACAGGGACAAAATTGTCCCATGCCGTTTTGTGTGTGCGTTTGGTACTCAGACACTTGGCTTGCACTGAAGATATACGACATGCGCGCAGGACAATTTTGGCGGAGTATACATTTATGCTATGCGGCAGGCTTGATGACCCAGAAACATGAAGACTTAAGCGTGCCCAATTTTCTCCCTGGAGGCGGGCTTTTGGGGTCCTTTTTTGTCCGGTTTTCGACTGTTTTGCCGTTAAGGGGGTGATTCAACCCATTTAATGAATCAATCAATTTCGCCTTTTGGGGCCTTGCAGGTGGACCCCTAAAGACATCTCCAAAGATCAAATCTTTATGCCGACTAGAAATGAAATGGCAGCCTCTGCAAAAAGTGCGCCGCTTATTTTGTTGTATATGTATATATGTATATGTTACTACGACAATTTATTTACTCTGTTAGGCACAAACTTCGCTTATGTAAAATTTTGTACGTGAATACTAAGGAATTTGCACGTAAACTACACGCAGTATTGTGCACCCATTACTGTGAAATATGTACAAAGTGAATTGTACATGTTATTATACGAATTTCACATAATTGGGTCAACATACGAAATAAATCACACTTAGGTTATGACTGCACATAATTTCATGTAGTATTGAACAAAAACATGCACAGCCCATCAGTGTGTAAACTTTCCCTGCTAAGAGGCAAGAAAAAAAATATGCAGTGCACACTGGAAGCTTTCGCTCTTGACCGCTAACTGAGCGACAGACCTTGCTATGCCAATCAGCCGGAGCAGTGGAGCTGTCACCGTCGCGTGATGCACATTGTTTGAGCAGCCGACGCGGTTCCGCCACGCCGCCGCACGGCAGGTATTGATAAAGTCAGCCCGCTCTAAAGCGATGGGTACGGAGCTGGAACACAGGTTGAGCGACACCTGCGCGGTTACACGCATAAAAATGATTAGTTGCCACAACTAATTTATCTGTTGATATTCAGACAAGTAAAAAATTCAGTAACGGCAACTGAGAATTCGTTAAGGCAACCAATTCTCGGATCCCACAACGAAATTTCCGGTTTTCCCCATGCAATTTAAAATTAGTTCCTCTAACAAAATTTGGCAAAATTTTAGTTCTCATAACTAAATGTTGTGATAGGCCCAAAATCAACAAACAAATTTGGTATGCCAACTAATCATTTTTTTCGTGAATCGGTGGGGAAAACACGAAGGCCGGAACATCATGAGCAATAATGGAGACGATTCCGAAAACCGGAGCCGGCGGCCCCTGCTCCCGGTTCGAATACGTGCGCCACGGCTGCCTGTGGCTCGCGCGCTTTCAGCTAGGGTGACCACCCATCTAAGGTTATGGACCGGCAGCCGCATGCGTTCCTACCGAGAAGTGCTACTCTTTACGGTTTATGCCGGTGGCCGGAAAGAGCCGGAAAGAAGGAAAGAAAACTTACCCACCCTCCCCACACATCACGTACCGGACGAAACACTGCGGTGAGGTGCCCGACACAATGTCGTCTGCTCCGAGCGCACTCTAGGCGGCCCTCTCCATGACCGACAGCGCCACTCGCCGCCGTTAGCGCACAGATTCGAGCCGGGAGCCGGGGTGGCCGCTAGGTTTTCGGCTGGTTCCAGCCGTATCCATGGATCGTCCAGTCTGATTTTTTGTGAGAACCTAGTATACCAATGGGTCCATATGCCTTCCAAGCGCGAACGAAAGCGGAGGATACTTTGTTGAGGAAAATGGAAAAAACAAGATGCGCCCTTTGAAAGGGGGTGGAAGGCAGGGGTTAATAAAGGTAGGCGCACGCCAGACCGCGTCGTGGCGTAACAGGCTTCGCTCACCGCGAATCACTGTTCCGCCACTCCACGCCTGGCGCACGCCCACCTTGGCCTGCCGGCGGCTGTCACCTGACAAGTAGGACCCTGCGGGGCCAGAAGGTCGGACGCCCTGCGGGCGTCGGCGTCACTCTCTCCGCACGGTCGCAACCGCGCTCACGTTCTCACTTCCGAACGTATCTTGCATCACCCTTTCGTTATCAATACCACTCAATCAGTCCTAACCTAACTTACCTGCCCAAGCCAAACCTACCCAGGCCCCCACTAACCTGACCGAGCGTAACCCACTCGAGTCACTGATCCGCCCCTTCCTGACAGGCGCATGGCGCATACTGACCTCACCCAACCGGCGGATGTTAAATTTTAGACCGCTTGTGAAAATTATCTTAGAAACCGCTTGGGCCGCGATGCCCCTGGGGAAAGGTCGACTCTGGAATGATGCAAGAAAGATGTGGTCCAAATTTGAACTTTTTACGTCGAACCGTTCGCGAGAAATCGCGCTTACAAACATACAAAACATTATTGACCCAGTCGGTCCAGGGCTTCGCTATCGCTCAGCCAAAAGGTGTGCGTATTGTGTTTTTTTTTTTTAAACTGCAACTGTATCAACGCGTTACGTTTCTCTAGAGGCCGTAACGGTGACGCGTTATCGTTACCGACTCTACAGTAACGGTATCGCGTTACGTTTTATAAGTAACATTAACAACCCTGGTTGTGGTAAAGGCCTCCGAACTGCCTCTCTCTTATCTACACATTCGTCCGATACATTTCCCTTTCGAGCACTCACGGCCTTCGCCTGTGCCAACGGTACGGCTACGACAGATCGATACTGGTTCCACGCACGAACTGCCACAGCCACCAATCAAGCAGGCAATCAGCAAGCTGATTCCAAACACTGTATTCTCGGAACTCTCTCTCTCGCTCTCTTATGGAGCACCTCATCAGTGCGATAGAGACAGCCCTACAAAAGCAGTGTTCAGAATCACCAGGCAGGCGCCCGGGTGCGCACTTCACTCCAGCTCTCCCAGCTTGATGCAGATCAGCCTGGGCAGCCGTCGCAGTCGGGCCACTGCACGGCACGGCACCGTTCTACCACCTTGCAACCCCAAGTGCCCCCGAGGTATGCAATCATCTAAATACCAAGATTTTTAGGTTCATCGATCGATCAAGTTAACAACACAAATAGAGTAACGTTCCCAACAAAAAACAAGGAGAAATGGTCATCAAAAGGATTTGATGAAAGTGTAGACCCGTTCTTTACCAGTGTATATATAAATATGGTAAGGAGAATTTGAGCAGAGGAGTGTGGGATGGGTAGGAGATGGGATGTGTGACATGTGTTATAGTGTGTGAAATTCTTAGAAAAAAGAAATTGAGATAGGGTTTAATGTTGATTGAAGGGTTGTGGAAGGGTGATGGTTGGAAATTGAACAGGATAAGAATTTATTAATGTCAGTAAATTTTCTGATACAGCATAACACGCTATAGTACCCCTAAAACCAGTTATACTACAATGTTGGGAAGGGGTGTGGAGTGGAAAATAAAGAGGAAAAAACAGCAAAAAAGAAAGCAGTTCAAATAGTTGAAGTAGAACATAGAAATAAGCAAAATTGTGCTTAAAAAAGCAATGATTTAGGCCCATTCATATTCGACCATGTCGAATGTTCCTACGCCTCCAGGGCGGGTTTTTTGGGTGATTTTTCTGACAATATAGAATGGGTTTTTGCCAGTCTTGATGTTCTTTTTGAGGGATTTGAGAGTTTTTGGTGGCATGTTAGCAATTGGTTTTGGCATGATGACGTGAAGGGAGGTCGATTTCTTGTAGTCCTGTAATTCGCACACACATTTCTTGTATGTGGTAGACTGAAATCCTACTTCTTCGGTGATTTCAATGTTGAGTAGCCTGTATTTCTTGTGCAACTTCAAATCAGAACTTGTTAGGACATGTTGGTTCAACTTTTTGAGCAGATCATTATCTTCATCCTGGAAGGTTCAATGTTGTTTTAGTATTTGGTAAGATTTTCTAATATTGTTTGAAGACTTACAGTTTTATCTTCAGAATCTGAGTCTGAGTGCTTTATGTGTTTTTTCTGCTTTCGGATTTGATCCTGATCATCCAAATTTGTTGATACCCTTGGTTTGGGTTTTCTGGTTGGTTCTGCTTTTGGTTTCTTGGATTTCTGGAAAATGAAAAATATTAAGGTATAGTTGTGAATAGGAGTATGGTTGGAAATTTCTGTGTCTTACCTTCTCTATAAGTTGTTGGAGTTTGGTACGTAATGTTTGAACTTCAACGTCTGTGTCCGATGCTGATTGGTTTTCCGAGGAATCGGAAAGCTGATATTTCTGCAGTTTGAGCTGTAAGAAGAAAAGGCAGGAATGAGGTAAATCTTGAAGTGAATGTAATAAATATTTATGTGGATTGTTGTTATGTTTTGTTACCTGCTTCTTCAATGGTGGTTTCTGGTCAGTTTCCGTGGAGGATGAGTCAGATTGAAGTTTGCGCTTTCTTTTTTTTTATCAGGAATTGTTTTTTTTGTGGTAGCTCGAATTCAGAATCAGTATTGGATGAGTGCTGTTTGATATTCTGGAAGGAAAAGAAAATATTAAGGTATCTGGTGGAATGGAGGAGAAATATTTCATGCTGGGCGTACAGTTTGCTTCTGAAATTTCTCGCTTTTCATTGTAATGCCTGATTGATCAGATGAGTACTTTGCCACATTTATGTGCTGAGAAGTATATTTGGATGTGGATGGCTGAATATGTTGTTGCTGAAAAGATGGTGCTTATAATTAGTTAGAGGTTAAACTAGTCTATTATTTACCAAGAAAGTTTTTTACTTTGCTTATCATTGCTTTGAGTTTTTCAATCTCGAGCTGCATTTCAATAAGTTTTTGCTGTTGGATGAAGGCAGGGTCCTTCATATCAGGACTGGATGGTTGTTTGTTATATTTCTCAAAATAGTCACTGAAGTCTGAAATGGAGCTCTCACGCTTTGGCGTTTGGTTGAGGGTAATTTTTTCCTTTTCTGTGTCAGTGTTGTAGTCTGACACGAGATTGACCAAGCCATAGTTGGTTATTTCTTCTGAATGATCAGTATCAGAATCTATGATCTTAATTGTTTCTTGTTTGACAATTTTCTGTGGTTTGTCCACTGCTGTTTTTTTCTGTGGGTGGAAGGTGCAATTAATAACAGTTGGGTATTTAAAATGTGAGTAAAAAGTCATTTGGTTACCTGAATAGTTGGCACTTCCCCTTTCGACCATTTTCTTGTAATTTTGTTTTTTTCCTCTTGTTTTCATCTTACTGGAAAGAAACAGAGATAAGCATTAATTAATATGGTAGCCTTTTCAAGTGGATAGGGTATTTACTAAAGGGACATGCCTTTTGGAACCATATTGGATGATGGTAACTAAAGAATGAAAGATAAGTTCCACAGAGAACCGTGGTATTTGAAATAATCCAATCAAGACATGTTCCTCCGTAAGTTGTTGTTTCATTTTTGTCGTGAATCTTGAAATTGAATTCTTTCAAGTAAGGTTGCAATGATTTGAACATTTGCGTGTTTTTGGAGTCAATGTTGAAATCGCCAATGATGATAATTTCATGGTTTTTGAAATGGTGTGCGAATTCAAAAAGCTGTCTAAATAGGGAGTGGTCTGTTTTGGGTTTTGCATATATTCCAAATATTGCCAATTTTTTTAGTGTTATCCATGCAAATTCAATTCTTCCCTTGCTCTCAAGTATTGATGATCCTTTTTGCTGTATAAATGGAATAATGTGATCTGCTACAAGCAAATGCAGTCCTCTTGGCTTGACTCAAAGTCAAGTCTTTCCACCGTTTGAAATCCAGCAATGTGAAACGTATCATCTGGTTTTGTCCATGTTTCACCAACTATTATAATGTCACTTCCCGTAAATATTGAATCATTCCTGATGATATTGACATGCTTTGGAAGTGATTGAATGTTGTGATAAATTACTTGAATCGATGAAGTTGTCTTTCTAAGGTGTTTGAATTTTGGTATTAATGGATCGGTTTTCCACCTTTTGAATTCTCGATCCAAGTATGAGTCTGGGCGTACAGGTTGAGGCGGTTTAAATTTGCCTATGATGTACAGTCCTTTGAGAGTTGTTGCTCTTGAGCATCCAACATGGAGGCGTGATCGTGATAATCCATTTTTTAAGTGAAGAACAACCTTTTTGATGCTCTTTCCCTGACTCTTATTGATTGTTATTCCATGGGCAATTACGATTGGAAACTGCTTTCTATTGATCTTTAGAGAACCAGTTGGTTTTCTTTTGACAGTGACTGTGATTGGTTCTATTGGCGTCCAATCTTTAGGTATTTTTAGAGCTTTTATTACTGATCTGTTTTTCTCTCGAGCAGTTGCTCCTATAAAGGGGTCGTCAAATTTTATCCAGATTCTGAGGGGTTTCTTTTTCCCTTCTTTGTTTGTCCCAAAGTCAATTTTCATAAGCTTTCCAGTTGTTCCATTAGTCAGTCCATCAGGAGTGCTAATGTTATATGTTATCATACATGTTACACTTTTCTTAAGAGTAACTGAATGAGGGATGCCAGCAGTTTGATGAGTTTTGCTTGTATTTGCAGAATACATCAACTGAGTTTTTGCTAAGCTTGTCCCATGGCCTTGGACAATATCAGATGCTGTGCACTCATATTCTTCACCCTCTATTTTTTTGATAACTTTAACATTGTATGCATCTACATCATCATTTTTGTGGAAGAGATGGATAGCATCTTTAATTTCTTCTTTCACTTGTGATGTCGATGGAAATGTTCTTTTCTGGAACAGATCTATATCTTCTGGTGTTAATGTACCTTTTGCCAAGTTATTGAGAGCTTGTTGAAAGTGTTTTTCATTTTGTCTCATGATTTTTTTCAGTACAAAAACTTGAAACAGGTGCCAGATATTGAGTCCAAATATTTCTGCATAAGGATTTATAGGTGGATTGATGATAGATGAGCCAAAAACTGGAGGAAGTTGGCAGAAGTCACCAACTGCAATTATAGAGATTCCACCAAATGGCTTGGAAGGATTAAAGAGATGTTGCAATTGTTGGTTTACCATATCAAAAATGTGTTGACTCACAAGTGATATTTCATCAATGATCATAACTCTGAGCCCATAAAGAGTTGTTGCTAATGTGTTTGAGATGCTTGCCGATAATTCATTCAGCTTTTTTGTGTTTAATGGAAGTCTGAATGCTGAAAATAATGTCTGTCCTCGAATCCCATAACCTGCACATCCTGTGGAAGCACATAGTAGAATTTTTGGATCATCTGGATTCGTATCAGGATCTTTATTTAGGAGCCTGAATAGTATCTGAAATAGGACCTTAATAATCAATGATTTGCCAACTCCTGCTCCACCAGTAACAAAATGTAAAAACTGTTCATTTGATGATAAAACAGTGTGAGCAACATGCATAATGTAATCTCTTTGATCAGAATTTAGAGATTCCACTAGTTTTTGATATTCGTCATCAGCTAATTTTCCTGGTGATGTGAATTTGATGGTTTGTTCAGGACGTTCTGGTTTATCTTTGAATTCTCGTTGGATATCAGCATAATCTTGGTCGTCTTCTAGGGTGTATTCATCGAACTCAAACACAGCTCGGGTTTCATCTTCGAGTATTTTATCCTCCTGTGATCTTTCCATAGCTTCTTGTATTGCTGATGCGAAGGTTTTGTCATCAAGAAGATTATACATTTGTTTGACATGCTTGATCTGTTCTTGTTTCAATTCAAAGAGAGTTTCCATATTTCTGTTTAACATATCATTTTCTTCATTTCTCCATGCTGTATATAACATGAGATAGTCTCTAAAAAAAATTGTCTGCATCAATTTCAAAATGATAGTTCCGAAACCTTATTATTCTTGGCTTTGTACGTTTGTTTACATATCCAAGATTATTTGAAAGTTTGATTGAATTGCGTCCACCATTTTTCACAAATGTATAATTGGCTGCAAATTCTGCTAGTGTTTCATTTTCCAACTGTACAGGTCGATTAATGTAGTAATCAAGTAGTCCTGTTTCAAATATATCTGTTGAATTATCAGGTAGGCTCTCAAGTTGTTCTTTAGATTTCACGATACGGACTCGTTCTTCAGGAGGAAAAGTTGGAATGAAAATGTCATCTTTAGTGCACTCTGATAAGTGCAATTGAAGTATAAGATAGCACGCTTCTTGAATTGACAGCTCACTATTATTGTAGAAAGCATTGGATATTTTTCTAAGTGACTGTTGAAGTGAATCATTGCCATCTCGAATTTGTTGCAAGACTTCTCTCATAATATTGCTCATACCTCTGTCCACTTTGTTTATACAAATCTATAATGTAGCATGCTGCTCCAAAAGGATCTAAAACAAACTGAATATTTTCATTACTTTTCATCAATTCCAGTATTTTCTTGCAGAATGGACTTATGAAAATGTCCTTTGGGGTCCTCCTTATGAAAACGTGAGGTTTTGACAATGTTGATCTCAATGCCATCAAATAATCAGTGGGTGAAGTGGCTACTGAAGCTAAAAATTCACGAAAACTCAAATTACATGTTGTGTCTTCGTTTAGTTTTGTTTTGATATTTTTTAGAATGATCTTAAACTTTTGTAGATCATCATCTGAACAAATATTGGACAAAGGAGTTAAAATTCGAGTCTTTTCCATAGGAAAATATGGAATGCCGAATCGGCATTCATCAGTCCCATTTCTTTTCTTGCATGTATGTGAATGCTGATGAGTTTGTAAAGCCGTCAATTCTTTAGAAATCAAATTAGAATCACATGAGACTATGTTGTCTATGAAAGCACATACATCATATTTTGACTCTTTGACATTAGGATCATATAAAGGAGTATGTTCAAGCCATATCAACATATGTACATGAGGTGACCTGTAAATGATGATGAATGACATGAATGAAATGAATGAAATCAATGAAAATTCAAATGTAACGTAACATTAAACATACCCTCTTTGCTGGAATTCAATCCTGTGATATGAGTAATTTTGTTTCCTTGAAAAGAACCATCTTCATAGTGCCATGTTTTTTTTTAACTCTCTAAATCTCATGTCAAAATGTAGAGCACAGGAAATTGGATCTTTCTGTACCAGTCTAGCTCTCTCATTATATGATAGGGTTTCTACTTCATATTCTGATATGATTTCTTTATCCACAGTTTGCTTCAAACACACCAACAGTTCAGGCCATTGTAAATCAGCTGATGACAAAGTGATGAAAAAGGCTGGAAGGCCAAATTGTCTTATCATTGCCATCAATTTTATTTTTTCTTGGTGCCAATGTGCTGGACTATTTCTGATTCCTTTAAGTATTTTGTACCCATCATTATGTTGGACCAATCCATTTACAAAAGTACTATCTAGTACATCTCCAACAGTAATGTTTTTGGATCGTATATTTTTTTTCCTGATACAGAAACTGATATTTTGGTACATCTTTAATAACTCCAGTTTTTTTGCCATAAATAATAGCAAATCACCTCTTTCAGCAACTCTACGATCATATCGTAAGGCCATAGATTTGGCAAATTCATGATATGAAATTTTCTTCCCATTAAATTCTGGTTGCATTTTATAGCCTCCAAATATTGTAGGAAATGCCAGAAATTCACAATTATCGTCAAATAAGACACTTGTTGGTTTATATGATTCTGCTGGTGCAATTCAAATTCCTTCTTCATTCAAAATTCTAAAACTTTTTGTGCCAGTCAAAAGTGTTTCATAGATTTGATTGCTATAATTAAATTCATTTTCAAAGTCAGGTGTCTCAATATCAACAGCATGTTTCCATTCAGATGATAAAACAATTTCTTCTTCAATAGCAAGAGGTTTGGTCACAAAGGTTTTGGCTGCATTATATAAAACATTTTTTCTTACTACACCAGACATGTAGTTTTTAACATATTGAAGTCTTCTCGCCAATCTTACATGAAGGGTTTGAATCATTGATTGCTCTTGGAATGGACTTGACAGTGGTATCAATAGTCACAGGAACATTGACAATACCTCCTTTAGTTTTAAATTGTCCTTGAGGTCCTTTAACTGCCCATATTGTTTGGAATATGTGTCTTGATGCTAACAATCTCTCTTCAATTCTGTTACACTTCTTGATACTTTCATCGACATTTGGAAAATCCAAACCGTTTGATAATGCCAATTTAGGAACATTTCCTTGCTGAATATAATTAGCACATGTTTTGCAAAATTGTTCATTATTTTGTTGTACACAAAATGTCTTTTTGAAAAAAGAGTTCTGAAAACCCTTTTGTTGTAATGCAATCTTTGACAAATGCTTTATCTGATATTGCCTAAACAATTTCCCACAACAATTGCATACATGTGAATTATGTTGTATTAGAGCCAACTGAAAATCTTTCACAGCTTTTTCCCATTTTGTATTAAGTGTTTGGAACTGTCTAACATTTTGCATGTGCTGTGCAACCTTCAGTTTTTTCTGTTCTCTCTCAGCTCCAACATACTTTCTCTTCATAAGTTCCTTTTGTTGGATATTATACTCAGCTCTGTGCTTCAATCGGTATTGCCTTTTCCTCTCACAATCTCTATGTCTTCCTTTCTCAAGTTTTATGTCAGGGGGCTGCTTTAATCGATACTGCCTTTTCTTTTCACGATCTTTTTTTCTTTGCCTTTCAAGTCTTAGTTTCCTATTCAGCTTAATATTTGCCATTGTGCTCTGTTATATTTGTTTATGATAATTACCTATGTGTTGGTTCAATGTTTTATAGCATGAGAAAAATTAACATACCTTCTAAGAGCTGATGTGAAGATGTGAAGATGAAATGAAGAAAGAATTCCACAGAATGTGGATGAAGTCAACTCTCAGCACTCACTGTCAGGATTCAGTTCAGGGCCACGTGATGTGTTTGAAGATCTGTAATTTTATACAAACGTACATATTTTAGGGTACCTTACAGGAAAAGAAAATCTTATATGGTCAATTTTCTTAACACGAACCTGAAATTATTTCACGTCCCACAAAATCCTAGACTCTCATCTGCGAAATGTAGAGCTGGGTCCAAGTCGACTCTCAGCAGTCACTGTCAGGATTCAGTTCCAGGGCCACCTAATGTGTTGAAAAATCTGTAATTTTACACAAACATACATATTTTAGGGTACCTTACAGAATATGAAGATCTTATATGGTCAATTTTCTTAATACAAACCTGAAATTATTTCACGTCCCACAAAATCCTAGACTCTAATTTGCTAAATGTAGAGCTAAATCCAAGGGTCCTTCAATCTAGAACCTAAGACTATACGAATGAAAAAAATCTTATTATCCTATTCACTTTAATATTTGCCATTGTACCCTGTTATATTTTTTGAAAAAAAAATTTATTTAAGTGTTGATTTAATGGTCTATAGTATGGGAAAAATTAACATACCTTCTAAGAGCTGATGTGAAGATCTGAAGATAAAATAAGGATCAAATGAAGACAAAATCCTAGACTTTCATCTGAGAAATGTAGAGCTCAGTCCAAGGGTCCTTCGATTGGAGTCTAGGATTATATGAAAGTTCATATAATTAATATAAAAAAATTCTACTATAAAAAACACAACTTACATAGTAAATTCGCATTGCAAACTAATAAATTAAAAGATTTCAACTTACTGATTTGCAAAGTGCTAAAGCTTCAGAATAGTTTTGCAACAATCACCACAGCTTATTGAAAATTACCGCTCTGCTACGAACGCTAGTACAGTTTAACCAACTGTTTTTAATGAAAATTAAAAAGTACTGTTTTTAACTGTTTTTAATGAAAATTAAAAAGTACTATACTATAATAAGTACCATATTGATAAAAATACATTTTCGAAAAATTACGCATTATAACATTTTTCTGTTTTAAAATATTATATTATTTCAATATCCGCGCGTTTTTCGATCTCTCTTATTGATCACGGTTTCGCATGGTTTTCAGAAAAAAGGGAACAGACCAATATCATAATGTAGGAGCGGGTGATAAGAGATCGACATTTTAAACAAATATATATATATATATATATATATATATATATATATATATATATATATATATATACACTGGCGACCAAAATTAGCGGTCCACTAACGGCGGGCGCTGTAATTTCTAAGTTTTTGAAGGTAGAACTTGATTTGCTACAGGCCTGCCTCCAACCTTTGACTCGAGCCTCTGAAAGCGGCAACACCAGGTGCCACCCCCTCTGGTAACAGCCACCCCTAACGCGCGGCGGGGTGGAAAAACGCCGAAAGAGGGCGTCAGAAAACACCGATAAGGAGGTCCAATGGGGGTAAAACTTCGTTTACCATTCAATAGACCCCGGGTGACAAGGTGACATCACAATTTGAACGGTCGTTCAAACCCACCCCCCACCCCAGTCCCCCACCCCCTACGGGGGGTTAATTTTTTTGTCACCAAAAATGAATTGCACGTCATGCAGGAGCCTTCGGGGCACATGCCCGTCTGTTTTTTTCCCCGATAGGACGAACCCTTTGACCGCAACCCCTAAAAAAACCAAAAGACATTTTTGAAAATTGAGGTTTTTTTGTCCTAAATGCATTTCAGAATCGAAAAAGACGCCAGAAAAGGTGTGCAGGGCCTGTGCCATACGGCCCAATCAAAAATTTCCATCCGAAAAAAAATTCACCCCCTCGTATGGGGTGGCTACCCTTAACCCCTGCCCTGCCGCCCCCAAAGTGCGGAGGTGAATTTTGGACCCAGCGCCAGATGCGCCTTGTCCGGGGCCATCAGCACACAAAATTTGAAGTCGCTCGTCCGATCCGTTCTTGCGCTACAGCCAAAAAACCTCGAAAATCAAGAAAACCCACCCCTAAAAGTCACCCCCGATACCGCCGAACTGAGTAGGGGTAGCAAATCGTTTCGAGCGGCGCAGGGTGTCCCAAACCTTTGTCTTGAAGGGCCCGGACGGCCAAACCGCTGCGGCCACCGGAAGGTCGTGAAAAAGCCCGTCACCCGGGACTCTGTACCGGGGACCACTGCACCGGGCGGCCGCCGCCGCGCCCGGAGCGCCGGGAGGGCAGGCCACCGGTGAGGCACAAAGCAAACGTCTACTCGCCGGCAGGGACTGGATCGGCCGTGCCGCGCCGCGCCGCGCGGCCGGCTCCTGATCCCGTCCCCGCCGGCGAGTAGACGTTTGCTTGGTGCCTCACCGGTGGCCTGCCCTCCCGGCGCTTCGGGCGCGGCGGCGGCCGCCCGGTGGAGTGGTCCCCGGTACAGAGTCCCGGGTGACGGGCTTTTTCAGGACCTTCCGGTGGCCCCAGCGGTTTGGCCGTCCGGGCCCTTCAAGACAAAGGTTTGGGACACCCTCCGCCGCTCGAAACGATTTGCTACCCCTACTCAGTTCGGCGGTATCGGGGGTGACTTTTAGGGGTGGGTTTTCTTGATTTTCGAGGTTTTTTGGCTGTAGCGCGAGAACGGATCGGACGAGCGACTTCAAATTTTGTGTGCTGATGGCCCCGGACAAGGCGCATCTGGCGCTGGGTCCAAAATTCACCTCCGCACTTTGGGGGCGGCAGGGCAGGGGTTAAGGGTAGCCACCCCATACGAGGGGGTGAATTTTTTTTCGGATGGAAATTTTCGATTGGGCCGTATTGGCACAGGCATAGCACACCTTTTCTGGAGTCTTTTTCGATTCTGAAATGCATTTAAGAACAAAAAAACCTCAATTTTCAAAAATGTCTTTCGGTTTTTTAGGGGTTGCGGTCAAAGGGTTCGTCCTATCGGGGAAAAAACAGACAGACATGTGCCCCGAAGGCTCCGGCATGATGTGCAATTCATTTTTGGTGACAAAAAAATTAACCCCCCGTAGGGGGTGGGGGTAACTGGGGTGGGGGGTGGGTTTGAACGACCGTTCAAATTGTGATGTCACCTTGTCACCCGGGGTCTATTGAACTGGTAAACGAAGTTTTACCCCCATTGGACCTCCTTATCGGTGTTTTCTGACGCCCTCTTTCGGCGTTTTTCCACCCCGCCGCGCGTTAGGGGTGGCTGTTACCAGAGGGGGTGGCACCTGGTGTTGCCGCTTTCAGAGGCTCGAGTCAAAGGTTGGAGGCAGGCCTGTAGCAAATTTCAAGGTTCTACCTTCAAAAACTTAGAAATTACAGCGCCCGCCAGTGGACCGCTAATTTTGGTCGCCAGTGTATATGTACATATATAGGGCGTGTACTTCGAAAATACGGTTTATTTAGCTGGAAAATGCTTAGTTTCCGAGATATTCGACTGCCATTCATTTCCATAGCATGCAGCATCGGGCAGGTTGGTATGTTCCTTCTTCTGACGGATGCAAACTTCTGATTGGCCACCTCAATCTCCGCCTGATATCGTCTAACGCATGATAGGTTCACGACCCAGAACGCGCATGCGCACCTCACAACTTTCATTTCCCGACCATTCTCCCGCGGAAAAACTTGCCATAATTAAACACAAATCAAATTTTTATTTGTCAATTGCTAATAAATCACTACCAAAACATGCCAGACCATACACCACAAGAGCGAAATACCTATCTCCGAATAGAAAACGGAATCGTCAAACGTTATTAAAAAAAAAAAAAACAGAAAACCGGCCGACTAACCTCTTCACCTTCATTTCTGTACTTTTCTCGAAATTCTCCATAAACATTAAAAAAAAACGTTTTCAAGGTTTTTTTATGAAGTCGTTCAAAATATATAAAACACGTCATCATGCATCTTCGTATTGCCGATACCGAGTTCAAAAGGGGGGACGGGGACTAAGAAACCCTACCGGGTACAATACCCGTTCTCCTTCCCATATGTATATATGTATTGGTGTGGTAAAGAACGGGTGAAAAGTAATCATTTCTTCACAAATTTCTGACACGCGGTACCTGTCCACAGATTGATATAAATATAATTTTTTTGATTGCTAATCAAACTGTTTACTTAAAAGTCATAGGCAATTTACATTTAGAACCTGCAAGCACGATGTTAAACCCAAAAAGATAAAGCTGAAATCGCAAGAAGATCTTAGTCAATTATTGTACCGCAGGACGTCTTCATATTCCAAACATTTTTTAAGTCACTAAATCAACTGCAGAACATAGTTCTAACTAAATATTTGATACATTCGGATTTTTTTTATGGCGAACGGTAAAAGTCTGCGTGTATACATTTTAGGATGTAGGGCAAAGGGCTGTTTTCACAGTGTCGGGAAGTAATTATCCTCTTCCACACTACAAATCCAAATGCATGACTTTACGCATTACTTACAGCGTGGTCTGGGACCACACATTAGCTTATGCACGGTTGTAGACCACGCTGTAACTAATGCTTGGTCGCATACCATGCATTGGCTAATGTGTGGTCCCTACCTGGCTGTATCTAATGTGTGGTGTTGTGGGGGTGAACACCAAACATTTCCTAATGCATGGTCTGACACCACACATTAGCTAATGCGTGGTGCTGCAACCACACATTTCCTAATGCATGGTCCTGCTACCACACATTTCGTAAAGCGTGGTGGGAAACCATACACTAGAAAATGCATGGTCTGAGACCATACAGTAAGTAATGCGTGAAGTCATGCATTTGGATTTGCAGTGCACAACAGAATCTACAGTTCTCGTGTCCCTAACGAGACATGAGTATATCCATGAACACTGTAAAAAGCTTACAAAGAAAACAGCGGCTACGTATTACTAACGTTCTGACGAACTATTTGGTTAGTATTACGAAGACTCTGTTCGTAACTTACGAACAAAATACTTTCGAAGAAATGGTTCGTAACCCTACCCAGTATTTTCTTCGCAAGTTACGACCTAATTCTTCGTAATACCAACCAAATGGTTCGTAAGAACACACTAAATGTCAATGTAACAATTTTGTACATTGTAATGTACAGATCTAAGGATGCATTATAATGTACAATATTCTTTCATGAAAATGTACAAATTTGTACATTGTAATGCACAATTATTGTACATTGTAATGCACAATTATTGTGCATTCTAATGTATAATTTTGTGCATTAAAATGTACAATACTTTACATTATAATGTATGCTCAGTTCAGTACAGTACATTAAAATTTAGTGTGAACGTTCGTAATACGAAGACGTTCCTTCGTAAGCTTTTAACAGTGCCCTGTTGGAGAAAACAAGTAGCTTCTTGGTGGTTTAGAAAGTGTTGGTGCCCTCGCAGAATACGAGTAACTGCCCCCCCCCCCCCCCCGATCTAATATTTTCACATTTTCTGATTTCTCGTTTGGACACAATTCTGAATATGTAGAAATGCAGGGGGTGGGGGCAAAAGTGGCAAGTTCCCGTTCGCGTTTTCTTCGGGAGCCATCAAAAATTTACTTTTGTTTTCAAACAGCTGGTGGAGATTACGTCTCGCTAGGGACAGGCCGATTGTGTCTGATAGCAATTTGTCATATCGTAACAAATTTCGTTGATTTGCGAAAGTTTCTGTGTTTGTAGCGTTAACGTCGTGTAAAGCGGGGGGAATATACAGCGCAGGTTCGTGCACTTCCGAAAGCAACACACCGCCATTTTCCACGATGCCCTGCTCCGTTGATGCCGCCTGCTTGATCGTCGCCATGATCATGACCGCTCCTGCCTTCACGCTGGCAGGGAAGCGCATACATTCGTTTGCGGTATGAATTGGAATAAGTAGGTTTTCATACAACGACTCAAACGAAAGGTGATAACTGAAACCTCCTCACAACACAGTTACGTCGAATTGAGAATTTTGCTCTTACGTTCTAAAATAATTCAGCCATAATTCGTATACATTTGTTTTTAAATCGATTTAAGGAGGTGAAATAGAATTGTTGGCTGAGCGATAGCGAAGCCCTAGACCGACTGGGTCAAAAATGTTTTGTCTGTCTGTCTGTTTGTTTGTCCGCGCGATATCTCGAGAACGGTTTGACGTAGAAAGCTCAAATTTGGACCACATCTTTCTTGCATCATACCAGAGTCAACCTCCCCTCAGGGGCACCACAGCCCAAGCGGTTTCTTAGATAATTTTCACATGTGTCCAAAATTATAAATCCGCCAGTTGGGTAAAGTCGGTATGCGCCATGCGCCTGTCGTGGAGGGGCGGATCAGTGACGCGAGTGGATTACGATCGGTTAGGTTAGTAGGGGCCTGGGTAGGATAGGCTCGGGCAGGTAAGGGTAGGTTAGGTCTGCTTGAGCGGCATTGATAAGGAAAGGCTGACGTTCGGAAGCCAGAACATGAGCGTGGTTGCGACCGTGCGGAGAGAGTGACTCCCACAGGGCGTCCTACTGACCGGCCCCGCAGGGTCCTACTGGTCAGGTGACAGCCGCCGGCAGACCACGGTAGGTGTGCGCCGGGCGTGGAGTGGCGGAACAGTGATTCGTGGTGAGCGAAGCTTGTTACGCCACGACGCGGTCTGGCGTACGCCTACCTTGTGTATTTTAGAACAGATTTGAGTCGGAGGTAAAAAGCGACAAGGCCCGTGCTGTGTTCGCCAAAACCTCTAGGCATAAACCGCCTGATGCCGAGAGACCCTGTTATTTCCGTTTCTGCTTCATAACTCCTTAAATCCCGTATCAGCTCTGCTCCAAATGCCGTATTTTTGGCTGAGCGATAGTAAGGCCCTTACCTGACTACGCCAAAATTGTTTTGTCTGCCCGCGCGATTTCTCGACAACGGTTAGACGTAGAGAGCTCAAATTCGGACCACATCTTTCTTGCAGCCTCCCCTCAGGGACACCGCAGCTCAAGCGGTTTCAAAGATAAGTTTTAAAAGTGGTCTACAACTTAAAATCCGCCGGTTAGGTGAGATCAGGCGCCATGTGCCTATCAGGGAGGGGTGGATCAGTGACTCGAGTGGGTTACTCTCGGTCAGGTTAGTGTAGTGGGTAGGTTAGGCTCGGGCAGGTAAGGGTAGGTTAGGACTGGTTGAGTAGCATTAATAACGAAAGGGTGATGTAATATCCGTTCGGAAGTTCAAACATGAGCCCGGTTGCAACCGTGCGGAAAGAGTGAGGCCCGCAGGGCGTCCTACTGACTGTCTCCGCAGGGTCCCACTCCTCAGGTGACAGCCGCCGGCAGGCCAAGGTAGGCGTGCGCCAGGCGTGGAGTGGCGGTGATTCGCGATGAGCGAAGCCTGTTACGCCACGACGCGGTCTGGCGTACGCCTACCTTGTAGACTGAAGTGGGGCGACATCTCCTACATGCGCAGGGACCATTTACGGCTTACGCCAAAACCTTTTACCTCTGCGACACGGGAAGGTCTGGAGAGATTTCCTGGGCCCTTCGGACGTCATATTACAACCCGGCAAAACCGAATGAACTGCAACGGTTGAATGGGAACATGACTCTAGGACCGAACGGCATCGGGGATCCCATGTGGGTAAGTTGGTCTGTTTTTCGTCATCGTGCGGCTCCAAAATCAAAAATTATCTCTGGATACACGCTAAATTACTGTGTACAATTTTGTACATTTACATTTTGTACATTTGTACATGTACGTTTTTAAACATCCATAATTGCGTACGAATTTATCCATAATTACGTACGAATTCATCCATAATTATGTATGAATTCGTCCATAATTATGTATGAATTTGTACGCAAGGGTGTGCGAATAGTTATTGTACATAATTATGGATGCGTAAAAACGTACATAGTAAACGAACGAATTCATACGTAATTCTGTACAAAATTGTACACAAGCCGTATTTGTACATAATTATGTAAGAAATTGTGCATAGATATGCAGTAATCTGTACATAATGGCTTGTGTACAAACATGTTTATCCATAATTACGTACCAAAAAAATTTACACAACACGTTACTGTGTAGACTAAATCATCGCTTCTCAGTTCACGCAATTTCTAATCGTTTGGTCTCAAACGAAACGAGTGCCACCGTTGTTTATTGAGCAAAAACCCGGGCGCCGTGCGGGGCGGCCGACGAGATTCCGCAGTCGGGTGTGCCATTCCCCTTTTTCTTTAGTTCGTTCACAACGCAAGAGGAGTTCACATGAATCTGAATTTAAAGAAATAGAAATCATCCGTGAAATTCGAATTATTTGCGAAGACCGCCAGATAGTTATATGCGTTGATCAATGTTTTCACCCGAGACTGTTTTTTTGCTGGGAATCGACGATCTCTCTGCGAACGTTATCGGGCTTGTCTGGCGTTCATATTCTCCCGCATATCTTCATCCAAATTTTATGTACTTTCAGGTAAACGTTATCGTCGACTCCCGCAGTAATAATCAGTGGAAAGAAAACGCATTCGTTTTTAAGTTCAACGACAAGGCTTGCACAAACATAAGATCGAACATACCCGACGCCTACAGGGGGATATTCAAGAAGAAGACGTGCCCTGCTCCTCAAGTAAGGATTTAGGTATTGTTTCATTACAAAATCTGCTGTTCGTACCGTCATTAATTAACGAATCAGGCAAAAAATTTACATAGATTTCAGAATTTGGGAACATTTCCCCTTTTGTTGATGTTTTGAACTTTATAGCCATGTTGACGACCCCATATGGTGGCTTACAAATGCTTAATCTGATTTAGTTGGATTGAAACAAAATGCATTTCTGTAATTTATTCGACGGGATTTCTCAAAACCTGTACACATGATATGTGTGATTGACACCTAAAAAAACTCCCCAAAAACATTTATTTGGTAGTGTTTCGGACTACCCGGTAATCTCTAAATTCAGTACTCTTTCACCATTCATTCTTTAAGTTCATGCACAACGCATGCTCATACGGATTAAATATGCCAGGGCATATTAACATAGAGACCATAAAGGTACCTGTTGTTCATCGTGTACGGAATCGCGTGAATGATAAGGACCATATGCCACATACTACAAGGTCGGCGTACGCCAGACCGCGTCGTGGCGTAACAGGCTTCGCTCACCGCGAATCACTGTTCCGCCACTCCATGCTTGGCGCACGCCTATACCTTGGCCTGCCGGCGGCTGTCACCTGACAAGTAGGACCCTGCGGGGTCAGAAGGTCGGACGCCCTCCCTGCGGGCGTCGGCGTCACTCTTTCCGCACGGTCGCAACCGCACTCATGTTCTCACTTCCGAACGTATCTTGCATCACCCTTTCGTTATCAATTCCACTCAACCGGTCCTAACCTAATTTACCTGCCCTAGCCTAACCTACCCAGGCCCCCACTAACCTGACCGAGCGTAACCCATTCGAGTCACTGATCCGCCCCTTCCTGACAGGCGCATGGCGCATACTGACCTCACCCAACCGGCGGATGTTAAATTTTAGACCACTTGTAAAAATTATCATAGAAACCGCTTGGGCTGCGATGCCCTTGAGGGGAGGTTGAATCTGTATGATGCAGGAAAGATGTGGTCCAAATTTGAGCTTTCCACGTCGAACCGTTCTGGAGATATCGCTCGGACAGAAAGACAAACAGACAGACAAAACATTTTTGACCCATTCGGTCCAGGACTTCGCTATCGCTCAGCTAAAAATATACTTTTACCGAACTGTTCACACCCGGGAACGTAACATCATATTCCTTGCATTAGGCAGAACAATCTTACACTTCGCGCATTAATCCATGACTATCTCTGCTCCGACAGGGCATATATGTTCTCAATGAAGAACCCATCAAGTGGACTTTCCCAAACATACCCGTGCTGCCGTACGGAGAATACCGCTTCCGGATGACTCTCGGGAAACTCGACCAGCTCTTCGGCTGTTTAGTGGTGGAGGGCGTCGTGGTGCCAAAATCGTCCTGAAAGTGTTGCCAGTTACGAACAATCATACGACTATGCACGGAATATGAACTCGCATTAGGCACAAATTTGGCATACTTGTAATTACGTTTCTTTTTTAAATTTGTAACCGTTTACCATCATTTTCACATGCTGTCTCTTCCCTCTAGATATTTTAATAACTCAAATAATTGTGGAGCTTCTTTTTCTCAGGATAACCGTTGCTGGCTGGTTAGTTCGCAAGGTCCAGTCACCTCTGACCCGCAGTGGCCAACGCTTCAAGTGCCCACACGCTGTAACAGGAAATTTACAGGAAAATTTGTAGCACGAATTGTTCTTGATTTTCCAATTATTATAGGAACGTCTCCAAAACTGAAGTACTAACATTTTGTGAGATTACCCGGATGGAAAACAGCGTTCTGCATATGGAAGTCCGATTTTAATGTGAAAATACTTTTACCGAGAACAAACGATCAGAAAATTTGCAGAACAAACTCGAGCACCACACTGCAAATCCAATAACCTAATCCAACTGCAGGACTGTACGCATTACTTGCAGCGTGGTCACACACCATGCATTAGCTAATGTGTGGTCCCCACCTGGCAGTAACTGATGTGTGGTGTTGTGGGGATGAACAACCAAACATTTCCCATTGCAGGGCCTGACAGCGAACATTAGCTGACGTTGGGTGCTGCTACTACACACTTACTAATGCATGGATCTGCGACAACGCATTAGGTAAAGCGTGGCTTGAGAGCATGCACTAGGAAATGCATGGTCTGAGTCCATGCAGTAAGTAATGCGTAAAGTCATGCATTTCGATTTGCAGTGAAACTACGCATGGAATTTTCAACGATACTTTTCACAGTGCAACAGGCTATTACCGAACCGCGGCGAATCTGGGGGTGACCCAAAACCAGGGAGAATGGGGGGTTACACCATTTGGGCGACCCGTCCGGCCTCGCAGTTCAATGTCCGAGGTGGGGTTAGTTAAGGTTCACTTGGAGAGGAGGTCGGACAAACAAGATGGACTCGAGAATGGGGAGCAGGGTGTGCAACACTATGTCTATTCGGAGCGATCGAGCAGATGCGTGTCTGTTGTCTCAATGTGTGGAATGAGGGAGGGGGAGGGAGATTGAGGGGACATGGCGGCCGTGCGCGAGTCGTTCCACCTAAATGTGGTGTCGTGCATAACTTTTGGTGAGGAAGCCACCAGCTTTGTGGTTGGCGCTGGATGATTGATGATTGCTACATCTCCATAGCGGCGTAAGGGGGTCGTCAGCCTGGGCCTCGTGGCCATGCATCATACGGACAGCCGTATCGTGAGCGGGGCACACAACCCACGCACACCGCATCATCAGTGAGAAAGAAGTTGAGGCGCGGGGTGCCCGCCAGTCCACCTACGTCATTCGTTAAAACATGCATTACTGGGTGTAGTTTCGGATCGGGTGGGGACTGTGTCACACGCGTCACCAAGTATTCGTCATCAATATTTAAATATCACATGACCAGCCCTGAAATTTTCTACTTTGAGTGAGAGGCCGATACCTATAAAAGATGTTTAAGAATCAGAGTCTTTTCAGATTCGACGCTGGTATAAGGAAAGTCGCGCGTCGATCTTGCACAGAGATGTGTGGCTAAATAGGCATGGGGTTTCATTCCCGCCCAGCGCGAAAGCAGGCAATAAAGGAGCGACGAGCCTTGAGCGCGGCGGTCGGTCAGAGAAGGGGGTGACACGAGGTGTAAATCCCCGATCTTGTTTCAAACTTTGGTCGAAGGACCTTTGGTAGGTGTGAGGATCCCCCATAAAAATTTTAGAGGAATTTGTATTCTTCATACTTTTTTGGAGGTTCAAAGTGACAAAACTAGGGTGTCATCAGGGGCCCGTCCAAAATCAAAAGTGTGTAAGTGTAGGTCGTGACAATATTAGGTGCCAGTATATGAATAAACACCCCCTCTCCCCCCCCCCCCCCCAAAAAAAAAAATCAGCTCAATCGGACGACTCTGCTGATGTGCATTTACAATTTGGGTCTATTTGGACCTTTGTACAGCATACAATTATGCATCTCAGGAGCCCCTATCTCTAAAATGGCAAGAGATACGAGGAAACGGGTGAAATTTTCGTCTCGGGTGCTACTTTGCAAAGATTGAGTAAATGAAGTTTTTTCCGACATTTTTTTACGACTTTGGTCTTAGACCACGACGGCCTAAATATGCACAAATAGGCCTTAAATCGTTGAATATAAATTCCGCCAAAATATTTGTAAGGGATCCTCATACCTACCAAAGGTCCTTCAACCACCAAAGTTTGAACAAAATCTAGGATTTACACCTCGTGTCGCCCCCTTGTGAGAGGTGGTATGTTTTCCCGCAACATAATCGTCACTTTCTTTATGCTATGCATACCCAGCCAAATGTATGTGGTCGTCAGGTGACAATTTAATTTATTTTTTATTATTTTACAGCGAACCAACTATTAAAATCCTAGCGTAGACCTCAAGGGTGGACTCCGCCTATGAATTTAAAATTAGGAAGTAAGCTTGACTGAAAAAACACAAAAAAAAAAAACAAGCAAACAGAATTTCATTAAGGAAGATTGTTTTATCTTTCGAGAACTAAAAGACTTAGTGATATTTTTAGAAAGACTTCTTACGGGGGTCAGGACATATCAGTCATAATTAATTAACCTGATTAATACTGACAAAGCAAGCTGAAAAACGCACCTAAATTTTCGTGTTCTTTTGGCAGTCCAAAACTACTCCCCGCCCCCTCCAAATGAAGGGGAGAGGGGTGGGGGCTGGTGAAATTCAGGGTTTATACACTTCGATAACCCAAAATGACACTTCGAAGCCCGTCTTGCCAATTTTATTCCCGGAAATGGCTTTTTACGACCTCTTTTTTGGCCACTTTTCACACTGACCCAGCTACAGGGGTTGTATAACGCCTTACAGTGAATAATTTAAGTTTCGTTTTACGTTTTACACCCTCGGAGATGTGTGGGACGCGTTTCCTCCCAAAATCAATTCCCTGCGTCTATCCGGGATAAAATGACAGACCCTCTAAAAAGTGGGCCGCTAAATAAGACCGCCAGTGTATGACATATATAACAGTATGTACGTTATATATAGTTTTATATTGCAGGTTATGCAGTTACATATAATACACGCTATAAATAAACCATACTGAGGTTATATACAATCTGAGTACAGCGATTTACCGGGGTGTGGCTAGGAGCGCTGACGCGCCACGGGTGAAAACCCACTCGACATTGCCACATACACAGCACAGCAGTTCTGTGAGTGCGGGAGTGTCCGCGCCGGGATGTGGCTGCTGGCCGCCCTCCTCCTGCCAGTGGGCCGCGGCGGCGCCTCGCCCCTCCGGACCGCCATCCCGCTGCAGCCGCCCGCCCTGTCTGCCGAGGCCCGGTGCGCGCTCTCTCTGCTTCCGGCGTACCTCGGGGGCGAGCAGGGCTTCGGCCGGCTGCAGGTCGTCGCCTCCGCCGGCTGGGTCAACGACGCCTTCCTAGGGCGGCTGTCCTCCATCGGGGTGCCCGTCACCGTCCAGGTGATTTTGATGGGTGTATACCAGGTGTCCTAGCTCAGCGTGCTAGGGTCGGCAGGCATGCTTTGACGCAAACCCGCAGCGACAATATACCCTCGCGAGGTGCTACTCTTGGCGAAAAGATCTGAGCCGTTCGCCAGGTGCGCTTTGGAGGTTACGTCAATCATAACCATGACTGTCCCTTGACGACTGCTTTAACTTTAATGATGTTTATTTTTACGCTGCTTTCCGCATTTTGGTTATAGGAAGAGAGGCGCCTTGCCATATTGGCAGCATACATGGCCAGAATGAAATTATTGTTGGGGACTTACCTACGCTATCACTCGCACGGCTGAGCTATTTGGGACACGTGGTATAATTAGATACGATTTATATATAATTCATTTATGGTCGACATTGATCATCGATATTGAGTTATTTATTTGTCCATACAGTTATAAATGGAAAACAATATACGGGGTGGTCTTTGTCGAACCGTCGCCACTTCGGGAGCGTGAAGAGGACATCTGAAGGAGTACTTTGATATAGGACACTTAAGGTCAGAAATGAAGAGCAAAAGTTCTTCTGCCTTGAGTGTTCAAAAGGAAGATTAGAACAGAGGCCCCGCTGCCGTACGACGCTCTAACCGTCAGTCACCCTCTTCGTGGACCCTGCCACGCACCGGGCCGCCGCCGCTCCCTGGCTCTGTGCACCGTCACGCAGCGCATCGTCACTCTGGACAAAGGCCGCTGACCCGCAGGGTTGCCCAACCCCCCCCCCCCCCCCCCCCGGCGCAAGAACTTTCGCTCTGGCGGCCATAATTTTCATTTCCGACCCTAAGTGTCCTATATCACCATAGATTCCCCCTTCACGCTCCCGGAGTGGCGACGGTTCGTCAAAGACCACCTTGTATACCGTCATACTTGTGGTTACGTATACTTCTATATATTTTTTTATACAAGGATCATGTGTAAACCATAGACTAGGTGATTCAGGAACGCCGCGCATTTTCCAAGCATTTTCTGGGATATGCAATCCCGTCTCCGGGATCTCTGTATCTCCGACTCTTTCTGGCTCGGCAGGATACGTAAGACACACCCTCACTTCTGAATTCTTCGGTGAAGCAAAATTGGCTTTTCTCGTCAATTCTTGTTAAAAGTATTGTCCCAAATACATGCTTTCTGTTCAATACTTGGCTCAAGTACTGCTCGAAACCCGTATTTGGGGAGATTATTGTATCAAGCATAGGCGAGGTTGCTTAGCAAGAACGCTTGAGTCAAGCATACAATATTGAGGGTGCAGAAAGAGACGGAGCTAGTGCTTTGCGGGATTGCATATCCCAGAAAATGCGCGACGTTTCTGAATCACCTGGCATAAACAACACGTCACTGAATAACCTGGGCGTTGAACAGGACGCGGCACCAAAGCAGCTTGCGTTCGCGCCTGGCGGCCCGTTGCCGGCAAGCCACACTGCCCTCGTCCTTGTGGCGGTGGACAACGTCAACCTGCTGCCGGAGAGGCTCCTGTCCGCGACCGACGTCCGCTACCTCGTGTGGCTGTCGACGGACACCCACTCGCTCGCGAGATTCGCCGAAGTGCGCGCCAAGGCCATGCAGAGCTGCCAGATCGAGATGCGCCTCGCCGTCAGCGCGGGCGGCACGACGCGCCTGTACAGCCTGAGGGGCGGCTGCCACATCCCGGAGACGCTCGCTGCCGTGGGGCTGACGTACTCCGTGCTGCCGGACGTGGCCGAGCTGGACCGGTGGTCCGCCGGGGCCGGCTGGCGGGGAGGGCGGCCGTCGCCGTACCGCGCGTGCGTGTCGTGGGAGCCCGCCCCGGGCGGCGCCAAGGCGCTGGAGGTGCTCATCGAGACCAGCGCCACGTCCGAAGAGGAGATGAGGCTGGCGCGTGTCGTCGTGTCCGCCGTCCGGCGCTACCGGACACTCAGCGAGCGCCGCTTCTCCATCGTTCTGCGGCCGGGGCTGCACGAGATCTGGCAGCAGCTGTGGGAGTGCGGGCTCGACCTGCTCATCTTCCCCTACGTCGACTTCGCGAGGAAGTACGTCGGGTTCCCCTGGCAGATGGAGGGCCTGGTGGCGGTAGTGCCCGCCGGCCTGCGGCTCCGCGGCCAGCTGGGGCTGTCCAGCCTGACCAAGCCGCTGACGGTGACGTTGTGGTGCGCGTCGGCGGCGGCCGCCGCCGCGGTCGGCCTCGGTCTGTGGCTGCACGCCGGGGAGGACTCCTGCCTCCGCGCCGCGCTGCAGGCCGTGTCCCCCCTCCTGGCGCAGCCCGTCGCCGTCCGCGCCGGCCGCCAGCGGCGGGTCCTCGCACCCTGGCTGCTGGCGGCCGTCGTCCTGTCCGCCGCCTACCAGTGCGACCTGCGCAGCACCCTCGTGGCGCCCGTCGTCACCTCCCAGGTGAGGATCAGGAACATGCACAAGGTAGGCGTACGCCAGACCGCGTCGTCGCGTAACAGGCTTCGCTCACCGCGAATCACTGTTCCGCCACTCCACGCCTGGCGCACGCCTACCTTGGCCTGCCGGCGGCTGTCACCTGACCAGTAGGACCCTGCGGGGCCAATCAGTCAGCACGACGCCCTGCGGGCGTCACTCTCTCCGCACGGTCGCAGCCACGCTTATGTTCTGGCTTCCGAACATTACATTATCCTTTCGTTGTTAATGCCGCTCAACCAGTCCTAACCTACCCTTACCTGCCTGAGCCTAACCTACGCAGGCCTCAAATAACCTAACATGACCGAGCGTAACCAACTCGAGTTTCTAAACCGTCGCTCCACGACAGGCGACTGACCTTACCCAACCGGCGCACAGTGGTACGGCAGGCCTAAAAAGGCGACAAAAGTATTTCGTGGTCCTACTGGACTCATAAGGCCTCAAGAATGTCCGAAAAAATATTGGTAGGTGCTTTCCACTCAAAAACTGACTTCTCAGGCATTAAAACACTCGAAAAGTGAATGAGTACCGCGAATTGATGCTCGGCCCCAATCCCAAAGCGCGCCTTCGAACGTTGCCAACCTGTTTGTCTGGATGTCTATAGAACACAACTAGACGCCACCTGAATAGGCCAGACCCAGGTAATTTCAGATCATTTCTGTGGTGTTTTCTAAAACTTCCACGAAAATTGAAAATGCGTACATGCGGTATTAGAACTGTATTAGGACCTTGTTGTATCCCACCTCCATATGATACCGACTAGGTTCGCCTCGACGTCTAAAACAAAAGTAGACGCCAACCGGCCTAGTCGGACGCAACCATTAATTTTGTAGGGGGCGCCCTGAGCCGCTACTTGCCAAAGCCGTTGAGATATCAAGTTTTCCGTTTGCGTTTGGACAAAGATAATGTACATTTGAATGCACAAAGTTATACATCGCAAATGCACATTGATCGTGCATTACTTTCACCACACGATTATTGCGCATTACAATTTATAATTTTAAAAAATCTTGTACTAGAATTTACAGTGTGTTCAGATGTATACACAGTAACTGCTTGTGTACATTTTTAAGTTCATAACGTGTGTAAAACTGCGTCTATACATATGCCTTATGAATGAAAATCGTCTGTAACTGCGACGATTTATTTACACAGTAATGCACAAATTTGGCTTATGTAAAATTTTGTACCTAAATACAAAAGAATTCGCAAGTAAATTACACGCATTGTTGTGCACTCACAACTGTGTATAAAGTGAATTGTACATATGTTATTGTAGAAATTTAACATAAGTGTTAAAATTCTTACATAATATGTAAAAAATCGTACATAAGCTATGAGTGCACAGAATTTTATGCAGTTATGTACAAAGTTCTCCACAGCCAACCAGTGTGTACAGTGCAATGTACAAAATTGTAGATTGACATTAAGTGTGTTCATTTCTACCACAACGCGTCGGGCCGGGCTAAAAATCACCTGGGCCCGCAGATCACGAGCGAGAGGGAGCTGGCGGAGAGCAACCTCACCATCATCTTCAACAAGCTGCTGCAAGTGGTGAGCAACAGGCGGTGGCCGGACGACGGCCGCGGCGCCCTCATCGAGGACATGGACGAGGCGGAGGGGATGCGGCGCGTGGCGGAGCGCCGTGACGCCGCGCTGCTCACCGACACGACCCGGCTGCCGCTGCTGCTGCGCGGCTTCGAGAGGCGCGTGTCCGCCTTCCGCATCGCGGGCACGGAGCGCATCAAGGCCTACATGATCACCACCCGCGGCTCCCCTCTGGAGGCGCCGCTCCGGAGTCTCATCCCGCGGCTGCGGGCCGCGGGGCTGCTGGAGCGGCGCGTGGAGCCGCTGGCGCCCGGCGGCGGCGCCGGGAAGCCGCGGCCCACGGGGCTCGGCTGGGAGAACGTGGCGCCCGCCTTCACCGTGCTCGCCCAGGGGCTGGCGGCCGCGGCCCTGCTGTTCCTGGCCGAGTTGTGCGGCGGGGGCGCGAGCGGGCTGCGCTCGTGGGCGCGGCCAGGCAAGCCCCGCAGGGCGAGGGGCGGTCAACGCACACAGTGACGTGTTGTGTCTAATTTTTTAGTACGTAATTATGGATGAACATGTTTGCACAGAAGCCTTTTTGTACAAATTAATGCACAATTACGTACAATTTTGAACAAATTCGGCTTGTGTACAATTTTGTACGTGAACGCATACGTTTATTACGTACGAGTTTACACATCGGTAATTGTGTGCATAAAATTTGTACACCCTTGCGCACAAAATTGTACACTATATGTACGAATTCATAGATAAAAGTACATAATTATGTACAAAATTGTACACAGTAATTGCTTGTGTACATTTTAAAGTTCATACCTTGTGTAAAACTGCGTCTGTACTTAACTCTTATGTAATAAAACTCTCTGTAACTACGACGATTTATTCACCAACTATTCCACGAAGTTGGCTTGTTTTGTACTTGAATACCAAAGAATTCACACTTAACCTGCAGGCAGTTTTGTGCACTCACAGGACCATAGAGAAAGTGAATTATCCATGTGGTATTGAACGAATTTAACATAATTGTGTTAAACTTCCCATATAACAAGTAAGAGATCGTACATAAGCTGTGAGTGTACAGGGCGTCCCATCCACATACAGCGCAGTGCGTTAGGTGGCCTATCCCTGATCTGCAGGCGCACCGACAGGCGCCGCTGCCGGGTGTCTGCAAACTGCCAAAAGTGCTCTTTGACTTGACTTCCCCGACCGCGTACGGCGGATTAGCCACTGTCACGCCACGCGGTTCCCCCGCGGCACGGGGCGCCTGCAGGCGGGAGGGTAGGCCGCTACCCCACTCAGATGCGTTGCGGGCGGGCCTACCCTACAGCTTGCAGGCGCTCCGGGACCGTGCGTGAATACTGATGGTGGTGGGACAATAGGATGACAGGTCCTTACTCCCTCCGTTTAATATGTTAATTGAGAAAGGAGGTTTATTAGAACTTCTTAGTCCGATTCATTCAAGAGTTGTTTTTTTTGTTTGTTTTGCACACGGCAAAAGAAAACCCCTTCTTGTAAAAGGATGGTGCATGTAAAGCACCCATAAGGATCCTTCGAAAGAAAGGATTCATTTTTACCGTGCAAACAGCCATTGACATCGTATTTTGAGGTGTTTGACAATTTGACAGAAACCGAAGTCAAGAGCGACATATTGTTTTGTTTCACTTTGCGAAATAACTAAAACGTCTCGTAAAATATTCTGTAGCAATATAACTGACGAGTGCTCTCAGACAGCAGCAACAATTATTTCTTTCGCCGTCGTACTGGTTTTTAGCGGCGCTAAAGCACGATGCTGGCCAACACGCGAAAGGTGAAGGATGCGACGAAGTAGAGCAGCAGGAACCTCGTGCAGCGGTCGAGAACGTACATCCTGTCAGCAACACGCCAAGGCGCACGGAAAACAAGATTAGTTTGGCATAACGAATTTGTTTGTCGATTTTGAGACAATCACAAAATTTAGTTACAAGAACTAAAATGTTGCAAAATTTCGTTAGAGGGAACTAATTTTTAGTTGCATCAGCAAAATTGAAAAAAAAAAACAGAAATTTTGCTGTGGGAACCGCGAATTGGTTGCCTTAAAAAATTCTCAGTTTCCGTGACTGACTTTCGTGGTTGTCTCAAAATCAACAAAAAATTAGTTGTGCCAACTTATTATTTTTCTACGTGCGTTGTTTGAGGTTAATTTTACAGTTTGTTTTCAACGTGAATCATTGGTAAGCGGTACGCTTGCTAAAGGACCAACAATACTCGGATAATGAATTAGTGAAGAACTCGACCCGAATAAAAGCGAGAAAAACATCTCACTCGAATTTGGGTGAGAATGCGGTGACCTCGCTGAAATTTGAGTGAGAAACCCCACCTTATTTAGGGCGAAGGGCGCATCCTCGCCCGAATGCTGGCGAGAAAGTGGCAAAGTCCGGGATGCAACTGCTTCCGAACTATGAAATAGTGACCTCAAGACATAACTCCAGTAGTAATAAGAACGTCACTATGCACTCACATCGTCTGGTTGCGCTTGGCGGCCTTGGCGTCCATGTTCTCCTTCAGGATGTGGCGGCGCAGGTACTGCAGGTGCGTGTGCACGTACTCCACCACGTCCACGCTAGCGAAGTCGAGGCGGAAGGCGGCCTCGTCCTCGGGCCGCAGCGTGCGCCGGAGCCCGTAGAAGTTCTTGTTCTCAAACACCCAGTGCGTCAGCGAGAAGTAGCGCAGCGACACCGTCGCCTTGTAGATCTTCCAGTACATGCGGACCAGCCTGCAGACCAGCGCAAGATTATGTCAGAGTTGGAGGGTAGGGGGAGGGTTGGTTGGGGATCGAACACAGTAATTGCTTAAGTACATTTTACAAGTTCATAACGTGTTTACTGCGTCTGTACTTCGGCCTTATGAATGAAAATTGTCTGTGACTACGACGATTTACATACTTAGTTATGCACATATTTGGATGTAAAAATTTCGTACTTAAATACTAAAGAATTCGCACGTAAACAACATGCATTTTTGTGCGCTCATAACCGTGCAAAAAGTGAATTGTACATATGTTATTGTAGAAATCAACTATAAGTGTGTAAAAATATTACAAAGTATGTGAGAACTCGCACATAAGCTATAAGTGCACAGAATATCATGTGGTTATAAGCAAAATTATCCACAGCCAATCAGTGTGAATCCGGCGAACACTGTCTTTAAAATGTTCTCAAAGGGAAACGGCGGCACATCCGAGACAGACCAGGCAAACAAAATAAACCGTATGACTACGCGGTGTTCATCTTCTACGTCCGCGCCCCTAACGGCGAGGCAGCCAAGCAAGCCCGCCCGTACTGTGGGTTGCCTGTTCGCTATCGTGGCCACAGAGCACAAGTCGCGTAGGCCTACTTGTGATTGATTGTCGAACAGGCACCGTTTTGCCTTACGGTCCGCGATGGTTCGCTCTATTTTCTACAAACGCAAGAGTGTGGTATCATGCTAAGGACGAGTGTGACGAGCGTACAAAATTACATGGATGCGAGATGTCTAGTGGTTGTCTCAACCGGAAGACTACATTGAGATGACATGTAGACGAATTGGAGATCGCCCGGAGACCACCTTGAGACGAGACCGGAGACAGTGGCGAGACCACGTCGAGGTAACATACCTATGTGGAGCAATTCACGATCCAGCGAGGAGACATCCATGAGCCACTCAAGAGACACACCTTCGTCTCTACTGTGTCTGAAGTTCGTCCACTCTAAATGTCTACAGACAATTCTATCCTTGAGCTGTGGTCAGATTTGAGCACATCGAAATCTAGAGACAATTTTGTATCCCTAAAGTATAAAATTGTTCTATAGAAGATGAGACATTGTCCGCAGATTTAGATGTGCTCAAATCTGGCCCCAGCGCAAGGACTCCATCACTGTAAGAAACAATTTTGGAAAATTCCAAACAAATGCTAGGAGAATCTGGGAAATTTCAAACTTTTCGGGAAAAATCCGAAACATGTTTTTTAATACTTTTTATTTGATTACCATACTAAAACTGACTCTTCTATGCAAAAAGTTTTGGAAAAATCCAAACCATTTTTTTGTAAAATTCCAAACGATGATTGGGAAAATTTGTATCCCCAATTGTTTGGAAATTTCCAATAAAGTTTCTTACAGTGATTGAACTTGTACATATAGAGTGTCTCAAGCAAGAAGGCGCGGAGACACTTTCTGGTCGGTTTCGAGACAAAGCCGAGAGATGAACTGGAGACAGATCGAGCACTCCCAGCCTCCGACGGGAGTTCCTACGAGACAACGCTGAGCCACGAGAGCGCGTTCCTCCGAGACGCTTTCGATTCCACTGCTGTAGTACCCCGTACATGAGCAACCTCATCCTCGGATTTACACACTCTAAATGTCTAAGGACAATTTTGTCCTTGAGCTGGGGCCAAATTTGAGCAGATCTAAATCTGAGGACAATATCTCATCTACTTTGGAACAATTTTGTACTTTGCGGATACAAAATTGTCTCTAGATTTAGATGTGCTCAAATCTGGTCCCTGCCCAAGGACAAAATTGTCCTTTGGCATTTAGCGCGCAGTGTCGACACTTAGTGTGCGCGTACCCAGTAATATCGCGCTACACCCGTGATAGTTTGTGCACCAAAACCGAGGGTGGACGCCCAATCGGCGTCGACCCGATCACTGACCGCGGCCGTTGTCCCACGAGGCGCAGCGCGGTGTCCACGAGCAGGGCGGGCAGGAAGTGCAGCAGGCAGCACAGCACGGTGAACCAGGCCACGCTGCTCGCCACCACGACGAACGGGTGCCAGAGGACGCGGTCGTGCGGGGCGCGCTCGTTGGACTTGAGCGCGCACTCGATGGACTCGCACACGCTCAGCGTCCGCCGGTGCGCCGCGCTCGCGTTGAACACGCGCACGCCGCGCTGAGGGCTGCGGGACAAATGTACTTGAGTGCGCGCTGTCGGGCTATAGACAACTCTCTACACAACCACATGCAAATCTGTGCACACATAGCTTATGAACACACTGGAAAAAAACATGTGGGAGATTTCCCAACAGTGTTACAAATTTTTCCGTAGTTTTCTCTTTCTCAGGAATATCTGTATTTACGGCATTTTCCGACACATTAGAATCGGGGCTTGAAATGCAGAACGTTGATTTCGAGTAGGGTAATTTCATAATACATTGGAATTTCCGTTTTCCCAAATTTAGTCGGAAAATCACAAATATTTCATGCTGCTATGCCAATTTTCTAATTATCATCTTTTGGAATTTCCCGAAAGAATTTGTAACGGTGGCACATTGTGTATTATCAAAAGTGTGCATAAGGAATTGCCGTGTGGCGTGGTGCAGGTAACACACGAGCTTTCACAAGTGGCGACGACCACCACCACGACGCAAACCTTTTTCCTCCACCCGTACGTTTTGGGGCTGCGACCCCACGTGCGAGGCCCAGGCCTCAGCCATTTAAACCTTATTAGTTAGAGTTAGGGCGCACTTTTAAAAATATTTTTGGTAAAAATAAACCAAACAGTAATATAACGAAATTCACAAGTCGACGTGTCCTAAGACAACGGCAGATATGCCAGCTCCCGTCAAACAAAGGCCAATGTAGAATTTTTTGGGGGGCCGATGTGGCATTTTTTTTACCGATACCGATATTTTGGGGAGATCTGGACGAATTTGGTTCTTCTGATGCCAAACATGCAAATATATCGATAGGTTAAAAAAAATGCCATATCGGTCCTTGTTTTTCGAGAGCTGACACAACTGTCGTTGTTCGACGGGAGCTGAGAATCTGCCCTTCTTCTTCGAAAGCATCGAAGTGGCACCTGCCCGAGCACCTGGCATTACCTGATGATGCACTCGCGGGCCGCTAAGATGATACCGTTGACGACCATCTCGAGGGGCACCATGTCGATGACGGCCTTCTTGTCGGCGAGCGTGGTGCGCACCAGCCCCTTGGTGATGCCGACGCACAGGGCGAACGGGCCGTTCAGGTTGTTGGTCCATCCCGGCAGCGGCTCCGCCACTGCTCCGATTACTGCCACACCACAAGACCTACATGTGTAGGAGCAACTCTATTCACGCAGACAAGTGAGTAGTGAATTTTAGCGGATTTGTTCGTTGATTTCGGGACAAGCATGAAATTTATTTAGAGGAACTGAGAATTCGTTAGAGCAACACATTCTCAGTTCCGCTGCAAAAATCTGTTTTTCTTAAATTTTTGTTGATGCTGCCAAGAATTATTATTATTACGAAATCTTAGTTACCACTACCCTAACGAAGTCTTAGTTCCTCTAACTAAATTTTGTGCTTGTCTCAAAATCAACGAACACATTTGTTGTGGCAACTAATCTTTTATTCGTGTTCAGCCAGAAGCATTGAGTCTGGTCACAATTTTGCCCCCGCCTCAAGAAGTGTCCGGTGGTACATAGTTTTGTAACGATTAAAATCGCTAATCTCAGCGCGTCCCGACACGCGACGGAGTGCGCTTTGCAGGCGCACCATACGCAGCGGCCAACCCTAACCTAACAAATTAAACAGTTCTCATCAAACAGAAACGCTACAAAATTTGAAAATTGTTTATAAGAAAATTGTCTCTTTCCTTCAAATTTGAAGTTTCTGTGTGATCGATAAGTCAGGGAACATACGTCCGAACGAACGAACAGTCAGCATCAGACTATAAGCCCGGCTCCTCAGCGTTTCTACCGCAACGTGTCGGAACGGACTAGAAAGGACACATTTTAAGGTTCAAAATTTTACGTTAATGATGTGTCCCCAGATACGTGCATTACAATGAACACAATAAATTGTGCGTTGACATCGAGAAATGCGCAGCGCGGGCCGCTCACCGATGGACGGGCGCAGTATGGCGACGTTGAGGCGGTCCGCGTGGTCGCTCATGACCTGCTCGGCGAGCGCCTTGCTGAAGGTGTACGTGTTGGGCTGGTAGCCCACCGCCACGCGCGCCTCCAGCTCCGCCGCAGTCAGCGTCTCCGCCAGCCGGATCACCTCGGACCAGTGGAAGCGCGTCTCCGGGGGCAACGGGTACACGCGCTCCTCGATGACGGGCTGGTGCGTGTTGCAGTACGTCGTCGACACGTGCACCAGCACCTGCACGCGGCAAAACAAGCACACTGTGAGAATACTTCGTCATGTGACAGGAGATATTGATGACGTTTATTTGTCAGCTAAATATTTCGTCACTCGTTTCTCGTCACACCTCGTTTCTTGTTGATTTTAAGTGCAAATATGGGGCATCATAAAGCTCTTCAACACATCGCTTATCGCTATCACGCGAATTGCTGAAAAACATAGTAGGGAATCACTATCTTACGGGGGCTGTCAGTGCAGCCAAGAAAAGTACCGCACCCACGCCGGAGCCGGCTGCTCAATCGCAGGGAAAAGAAAACAAAATTTAAGACAAAATGCCACTTTCCTGGCAGAAATTAATGTCGGACAAAAATTTACAATGACCCACTCCAGTATATAGTCCGAGTACGAAGTTTCTCTTCAAACGACATGTCAGCGCGAGACATGGGTCCGCCGAACACACATGCTCGCACGAACAAAGAGTCGGCATAATGTTGGCCCGGCTGGAAACTAGTCGGAGAGGGAAGGTCTCGGTCCTCCAGCGTGTAAACAACGCATCACTTGGTCCACATAGGTCTGTCGGAGCGGCGTCGGCAGTGACAGCGGAATGCACACAGAGGTAAACGCTGGTGGGACTGGCACAGCGGCGGCCCCGGCGGCCTCCGACCGCAGGCGCCGCAGCAGAAACCGCAGCCGGGGACCGCGGCGCGCTGCACGGCGCAGGGCTCCGAGGCGGCAGCGCCGCGACGGGCGAGGAAGCAGGGCGCGTGCCATGCAGAGCAGCGGTAGGAGTGAGGCAGGTCAAGATCACGGGGGGCACCGCTGCCAAAGAGAGCGAGCGAGTTAGAGAGTTAGAAGAGCGAGAGAGAGAGAGAGAGAGAGAGAGAGCGAGAGAGAGAGAGAGAGAGAGAGGGGGGGGGAGAGGGAGCGAGAGAAAGAGACCGAGAAAGAGAGAGAGAGGGAGCACCCTCAATTCAATACGCTCACAGGAAAGACGATGTTCGCGCCGAATTCACACTGATTGGCTGTGGAGAATTTTGTACATAACTACATGAAATTCTGTGCACTCATAGCTTATGTACGATTTCCTACATATTATGCACACATTTTAACGCACTTATGTTAAATTTCTACAATAACATATGTATAGTTCACTTTGTACATAGTTATGAGTGCACAAAAATGCATGTAGTTTACGTTTTTGTATTTAAGTACAAAATTTTACATAAGCCGAATTTGTGCATAACTGAGTCCATAAATCATCGTAGTTACAGACGATTTTCATTCATAAGGCTTATGTACAGACGCAGTTTTACACACCTTATGAACTTAAAAATGTACATAAGCAACTACTGTGTTTAGAGGTCAAAATTGATGGTCTCAGATTGTTGTTTTACAGGTCACAGACCCGAGTTCTGGTACGCTTTAGGCCGTGTACGAAATCTCAATCCAAAATCGCTACCCATTTGGCGTCAGGAGTGGCCCGAAGTGGGGGTCCCGCCACGCCACGCCCCGCCACGACACGCTCCCAGATACCGCCGCGCTGCGCCGTCCCGCTGTGCGCGGCGGTCCGGATAGCGCTGCAGGCTGATAGTCTAGGATCTGAGGCACCCCTCCGTTCGATTATTTGTACAAAATTATTCACCCCCCCCCCCCCTCCCAAAGGGCGCATTCAGTTTTTTCCATTTTCTTAAAAAAAAATTCCCTTAAAAAGGATCCTCCGATTTCGTTCGCGCTTGGCAGGCAGATGGGCCCTTTGGTAGACTAGGTTCTTACAAAAAATCAGACTGGACGATCCATGGATACGGGTGGAGCCAGCCGAAAACCTAGCGGCGGCCCCGGCTCCCGGTTCGAATCTGCGCGCCAATACTTCAATACTTCAGAAGAGTATCCCATATGCTCGGTTCTATGCCAAGCATACTAGCTGAACTCCGAGGATTCAATGCTTTCGACAAGTATTCAATTCGTAAGTGCTCGCGATGAATGTACTCGCAGCAAGAATTGAAATCACAGCACAGACTGAATGGCCAAGAAAACCCATGTGACATCAAAATACGTTTGAAAAAAGCATTCAGAATTGAGAGTGAGAGAGGGAGGGAGGGAAGAGCGATCGATTTTGTATACATTTTTATATTACAAAATGACTTACGCCCCACAGTAGCCTGATCTGAAGAGAGAGAGAGAGAGAGAGAGAGAGAGAGAGAGAGAGAGAGAGAGAGGGGGGGGGGGGGGGGGGGAGGGAGAGAGAGTTAAGCCCTGTGAATGATTTACACTCTGAATCCTCACTCTGCACATGGTCGTGTTTCTCATGCAAATCTAAGCATTGGACTACGTACATTGCAATTAAAATGGCACTCTCCACCTGGAGCATCGCTACCTCGATCGGTACCTACCGCCAGTAGAGCGTGCTTGCCATGCACGGCAGCGTCCGCGCTACTGTGCCTCTTTTTTCAAGGCACATTGTCTATACACAGTTGCACTTCATACCAACCGGCCCCGTCGGTAACCCAACGAACCTGCTCTCCCTTTCCCTGCACCTCTGAAGGACACAGCGACTTTAATCCTTCATTCGCTTAACCACAGACCGAGCCCAGAAGGGCCCTTCTGTTAGAGAAAAACGAGCCAAGGCCGCAGAGCTGCAAAGAAATAACACGGCAGGCGCCAGTCCTTGAGGGACATAGAGTGCGGTCGCACTTATTGGGAGGTGCCACAACGCTCACAAGTAATGTGTACCGTTAATAACTCGAATAGGCAACAGACTGGACAACGCACTTTTGTCCGACAGCCTGAGGGCCCACGTCGCAAGCACCGTTGATAATCATGACGCAACAGTGTAAATACAAAGAAATTTCGAAGAATGCTTTAATTTAAGAAAGTGCACTACCCTGCGGGGACTGTAAAACGGGCCCTGAATACTAAATACACTTTCACTTTTATTGAGGGAGATATAAAATGAAATGCACAGTTTCAATATACTCAAAGAGAACGAACTTAATTACGATGAATACAACTGCCAGTATGGCTGTACTGTTCTAGTGGTAGTTGCAAAAAAGAACAAAAAAAAAAAAAACAAGCTGGTCTTTCCGTAAGACTTGGCCAGTTGGGTCTGGCCTCAGGTTGCTCGAGAAGTGTCCAGTGGATCATATTTTTGTAATAGTTAAAATCGCCAACCTCAGCCCATCCCGTTTGGCTGAGTGCGCCTTGGAGACACACCACACATGCAATGCAGCGCCCAACCCCAACCCTTACCTAACAAATGTGCCAAAATTCTCATATAACCGGGAACGCGACAAAATTGGAAAATTAATGCCACCGTATGTTTATCTGCTTCATTACAAAAGTCTATCCTCCAAATTTGAAGTTTCTCTGCCAACGATAAGTCAGCGATCACACGTCCGCCCGAACGAACACTCGGCATTGGACTATAAGCCCGGCTCCTGTCCGTTTCTATCGAAACGTGTCGGGACGGGTTTTAAGTATCATTTGTAGAAGTCCATCCAAGTTGAGATTGACTATCAGTACTCCGAGGTTTGGTAGGAGAGTTGGAGAAGTCAGGAGGAAAAGAAAAGGAAGTCGCAGAAATATTCGCGAAAACAGTCAGAAGATGCTGACGTGGGTCGACACTCTGAGAAACATTTGGCCGTATTCAAACGAATGGACTATTACTCGCGGCGTACGCCAAACGACACTAGAAACTGCCCAGCTTACAAGAAGCTCCTGCTGCAATATCTGCGACGCTTCAGTTCCCGATTCACGATAGAAAAATGTATGGACAAGTCAGTGTTCCCTGACGGCGGGAAATTCAATCAAAACGGGATCTCGTAAAATCTCTGAATCATACCCCCCCCCTCCCCCGCATCACTATAAACTAACATGAACTAAGCACAGTAAGCGCAGTGTTCAGTTCTGCCAGACTTCACGAACAGCAAAATGCAAATCCGGCTCAGTTCATTAGTTCAAGTGACAATACTGATTTTGAACTTTTTTATCTGGATCCTGTACTAAAAATTTTCAGGCGTGCAACCCGTTGTGTGCGGATGCATGCAGTTAACGTGCGAATTTTTTAATATTTGAGTACAAAATTTTACGCAAGCCAAATTTGTTCATAACTGGGTAAATAAGTTGTGGTAATTACAGACAATTTTCGTTCATGAGGCTTAAGTACAGAAGCAGTTTTACACACGTTATGAACTATAAAATGTGCATAAGCAATTACTGTGTAGACGGCTTACCTCGAGCTTGGCCATACCCAGGGCCAGTGCTGCCGCCTCCCGGGCCCCGCGGGCGTTGAGCAGCACGGCCTGCTGCAGGGAGTCGTCAAAGCGGACGGATGCGGCCGAGTGGACGAAGACCTGCACCTCGGCCTGCAGGCGGGCAGCGTCCCCGGGGGACAGGCCCAGCCCCGGGCTGAGGCAGTCGCCCGCCACGGCCTCCACCACCTTCTCATGTCGGTCGCCTGACGCGCGGACGGCATCGAAGAGCTGCAGGGTTCACGGCAAGAAGGCAAATCGTCAGTGTTTTCACTGCAAGCGTTGAAATTTCAGTCACGGTTGGAGACTATGTTCAATAGGGCATTTCACTGTATCCGAACCGGACCTAAAGAAGCACATTACGCTCGGTAAGGTTCGTGAAGGCTTAGTAAGGTCAGGCTGAAAGGGTAGATTAGGACTGATTGAGCGGCGTTGATAACGAAAGGATGATTTGAGATACGTTCGGATGGTTGGCGTGGGTGCGACCGTGCCCGCAGGGCGTCCTACTGACTGGCGCCGCAGGGTCTCAATCGTCAGGTGACAGCCGCCGGCAGGCCAAGGTAGGCGTGCGTCGGGCGTGGAGTGGCGGAACAGTGATTCGCAATGAGCGAAGCCTGTTACGCCACGACGCGGTCTGGCGTACGCCTACCTTGTTATAGCATTGACTCAGCGAGAGCGCCCCTTATGTCAGTGGCTATCTTGAGGCTCAAATAGGGTATTTCACATTATCCACACCGGAACCAACGACGAACATAGTGACGCCAAGAACTGTATTCGGCGGGACAAACCAAAGCTCTGCTCTGTCGTACAGTGCAAAATATTCATTAACCAATCATATATTATGCTTGTCTCAATGCAATTACAGTCGTCTCTTGTATTTCGTCCCGGTTTCGTCCTCTAATTTGCGTGACAGTCATAGAGTAGTTGAGCTAACGCGATTGTGAAGAAGAAAGGAAGAACTAAATTCCGGAACATGGCCGCCGTGACGTCACAATGGGCTGGTATGAGAAATTCACCGCTCGGAACCGGTCGCGCGCCGCTGAGCCGCTTCAGGCATGTTTTGATGTTTTTGACGAGTGCCGACCGTTATTTTCGGTGAATATTAAAGGATTTGAAGTGATTAGGTTGATTCTAGCTGAAATTGTCCCTCAACTACCGTTATTGTAGTCCTATTTCGTTTGTTTTCGATTTTACAGTGGCCGTTTCAGAGATTTGTCCACCGTCTCAGTGCATGTTTGCCTTCAGAACTTTCTATTTAATGTGTGATTTTCGAGTGTAAACTAATAGAAATGGGTCGCCCAAGTAAAGGGATTGGGAAGTGGTCCAAAAAGTGTCTTGCACAGTACTGTGAGACTACCAATCTGACGGGAGGTGTAAAGCTCTATCCGTTTCCTAAACCATGGATAGATCCCATGAAATGTATGCAGTGGCTGACTTTACTTGGTCGTAAAGATATGGATGCTACAAATATTGGCAAGCATTCTTATGTGTGTGGGTGACAGTGGGCTAATGGTACTGGACCTACAGAGGAAGAGCCACACCCATGTGACATCAATGTTCCTGATGCAGAGGTAAGGATTCGTAACTTCATAGTGTCAATTGGTTAATGGTAGATCACTCACTACAAAATCTTTTGCAGCCCCCTGAAGTTTCTACAGTCTTTACAATTTCTGCACCAACTGTAACATCATCCTGGACATGGACAACAGCATCTGTCGCTTCAACAAACACCACATCCTGCATTGCTTTAAGAGCCGTACCTGTGTGTTTGTATTGTGTATCCATTTGATTACCTCAAAATGTAATTGTCTTGCGAGACTTATTCTATGATCGTTGATCATCTGCAGACAACAAGCTTGGTGTCACCTCGTCCATCTTTAAATCCACTCGATTGGTCGTGGCTGCAAGATTTTCCCAAGAAGCAATCAGGATTACCACCTGAGAATGATTTTATGGCTGAAATGGGTGTTGCTCTGCTGCCAAAGAATGTTTCAGATAAGATACCAGAAGACACTCCAATTTCCATGCCTAGAAAGGTAGATTGATTTTTTTCATCAAGTGAAGTTTTGGATCAAAAGTAACTGTCCTGTTTTGCTCTTTTTTGTCAGAAACCTTTGGAACCCTTTCAACGTGTGCGTTCAACTTCTTTAACAACACCTACAGTGAGTGAAGGTTCATTTGTATGTTATAGACTGGTTAATTTATTTACTAATTGTTTTGCTTCAATGCCAGGATGTTTGCTGTTCCCCTTTGAAATTTCTCTCGCCCATGAAGAGTGCAGATAAAAAGGCTCTTGAATCTCCTCTCAAGAAAAGGATCATTTCAGATTTATTCGAGAATGCCTCACCTAAAAAGCAGAGGGTAGTTAAACTTTTGCCATTACAGGGCAATCATTATTAATGATTTCATTCATATCTGCATAATGTTGTAATATTTATTCATTTGTTCTTTTTCCAGATTGAATCTTCTCATGTAAAAAAATTTAACACCGCTTTCCGAAGTAGTGGCATCAAGAAGGCTGCTGTACTGCTGCAACGTGCAAAACAAATTGCCAGCCATAAGCATGACACTAAACACTTCTTTGTGCATAATAATGTGAACATGGTAAGTTCAGTAAGCTGTACGTGTTCATGGTCACTACTGGCAACATGATCATTTTCATACTCAGAAACCTCTTTTATCTTTGCAGTGTTCCCAAGGAACTCAAACTGACCATTTTTCATCTGCCCGGATGTCGTATGAACAATGTTCACAAGACAAGGAATTTGAGTTTCTGTGTGGCTTATCATTATCAAAATTTAACCACCTTTATGAAAGTTTAGGACATGATGAGGTATTCCGATTTCTGAAAATTCAAGAAGGAAGAGCCACTCCCAAGCACGGCAGAATTAAGAAGAAGCTATTATCTCTTAGGTGCAAATTATTTCTGACGCTAGTTCGCTTGAGGAGAAACTTTACTCTGAAGGAACTAGCATACTTCTTTGGTGCTAGTGTCAGCACAGTCTCAAGGATCTGCAAGTCATGGAGCCAAGTTATCTTCTTAGAATTGATGCGACTGAAGCCCTTTATGATGCCATCTGCTGCAGCTCAGGAGGCAACAAAGCCAGCCTGCTTTGACTCTTTTAAAAATGTTAGATGTGTTGTGGGCTGCTTTGAAGTTAAAGTTCAAAGACCAGGTGATTTTGGACAACAGGGAAACTGCTACTCAGATTATAAATCTGCAACAACAGCAAAATTTCTGCTTGCTGTAAGTTTACGTGGAGCCATCTGCTTTATTAGTGAGGCATATGAAGGTGCTGCATCTGATAAACAGGTTTTTTTAACATGTGGCATATTGGACTATTTAGAACCGGGGGATGCTGTAATGGTGGATAGAGGTTTCGATGTGGAGACGGAATGCAGGGCTCGTGGTGTGCGTATCCTCATGCCACCCTTTAAGACACCTAACCAGACTAAATTTACTAGCATCCAAGTCTTGAACACTAGAAAATTAGCCAGAGCTCGGATTCATGTTGAGCGAAGGATAGGTAGAGTGAGAGATTGGACTTTCCTCAATAATGTAATACCACAGACTCTGTTACCCGTACTCAGCCAACAGGTGTATGTTTGTGCTGCCCTTAGTAACTATCAGTTCTTTGATTTGTGAATTAAATTTAAGTTGTTGGCAAAGCTAAGGAAAAAATGAAAGGCAGGAGTTCTGAAAGCAATTATACTGTAATTCAATTAAAACTTAATAAAATGTTGAACACTGAAGTGAAAATCTCTTTTCCATAAAACCATGAACCAAACATAAACACTATGTAAATACCTCAGAAATACATGTGCAACATACAATAAAGGTAATTGTGCAAATACATAATATGAGAACATTTAATCAGTCTTGAATTAAAGAACACTGGTAAAAAATAAATAATACTTATAAATGGAACAGAACCACAAGGAATGTATTAGTAATGCAACTCCAGAGGAAGGAGACCTCTTTTGGCCCTCTCCAATATGATTTCAGGAACAAACAGTCTCCGATGTCTGGTTATCAGTTTGTTTCTTATGAACACATAAAAAGATTTGTCGAAGTCCACAGTATTAATCAAGCAACCCTTTGGAGACCACGTCACAAAATGGCACCTATCAATATTCAATATGCCCATCGAAAATTGAATCTGATAGTAATATGAATGATTTATTTTGAACTCTAGAGAACCTTGGCTCCTACGTTGCAGATGAAACCTCTGCAGCTGTTCTTTGCTTAACACGGAATGAAATTGGTGAGGATTGTGTTCTTGCAGGAAAAAGGGACATTTAATTTCCAGCAGCACAGTTCTGATGTTGCTGAAAATGACAATTCCTTCGGGGCTGCAGCGGAGTTGAGGGTATTTCTTACTTGCACACAAACCCATCAACTTCACTTGGACATCTGGATGTGCTATTTTCACAATGGAAATGTATTCCTCTCGAGCTTCTGCCTCATTTAGTATCCCGTACCTCATTGCTTCAGTCAAAATGGGCTTTTCACGCCACATGTGGGAAATAAGAAAATTCTTTTTCCTGCTCCTCTAGAGTTGTTAGGCCGCACGTACGCCTTGCAATAGAGGAAGTGACTGCAAGCCCTCTTTGCGCAAGCCAATTTCTTGTCCCTTGTTGTGTGTTGGGAATTTCCACATATGAAAGGTCGCCTTCATTAGCAAATTTGGCTTCCAAGTCCAACAAAAATTTCCTGCACTTCTCTTCCGTTGTACTTTCATTACTTTCTGAACCACTTCTGCTGTTATTATTGACATCCATGTCCATGCTTGGGTCATCAATGTCCAAGAGAAGGTCCTCCATTTCTAATTCTTTGCCACGGTCAATGGTGTCTTTGCTTCCAATTTCTTCAGGGTCCTCAGGCAGAACATCATTCCAAAGAAGAAGAGAGGATGGCAATGACTTGCGAAAGTGAAGTGCAAAATCAAGCGTTGCAGATCTAAAAATATCACCAGTGGCCCTAGGGTCAAAGTGAGCTTGTTTGGATATGCTTCTCTTTGAAGGATAGTCAGTGTCTGGTATAACTCCAGGCATCTTCCTCTTTGCTCCTTGACCCCATTTCTGCGGAAGGCTTGTGCAGGTAACACCTGAAAAGAAAATCATTGCACCTAACTAGGGGTACGCTCCGAAATGCTGCGCGTAATGTAGCGAGCGAAGCGTAAAGACATTTCAAACTTAACATGAAATAATGGCTGATCGCGATGGGCAATGCTTGTTTGAGTCGCCTGCCTGGGTGGGGATAGGCCAGCCCGCAATACACCCACGCGTGCACTTGCCTATGCCCCAGGCGCTCGTCAGGGTCATGCAGCGGGGGAAAAAAGTAAGGTGTGTGTGTGTGGGGGGGGGGGGGGGGAACTGAAGTGAAGACTGAAGTGGGTACTTCGTGCTAAACTTTTTGTATTACGTACTAGGGTAAAGAACGAGACTATGGCAATCCCACTAATGTGGGTTGATTTTCTTCTTGTTTTACTTGCGCCGGGGATGAAGAGGTCTTTAGGTAAACGAATGATCTACGTGTTACGTAAAATATGAAAATGTGTCAATTGGTTGAGGGGGGGGAGGGAGGGTGAGGTGCAACCCGATGCGTGCGTGTCGGTGTTCTGCCAGTTGCGTGGTATGTGAACGGCGTCGATGCCATAGGCACGACTGCACCCCTCTCCTCGGCCTAACCTAACCCATAGCGTCCTCTGATCCTCCTTTCAACTACTCAGTGCCTAACCTAGCCTCAGATTATATTCCGATGAGTCCCCCACCCGACCAAAGCCACCACCAGGAGACAACCCATCTACTTTTATCCTCATTGTAAGTTTTGCCGTTCGGTGATGTAGGGTCTCTTACAACTCGTATACCCCCCCCCCCTTCCCTTGGCCTTCACTGTTGCCTGGATTATTCTCCTTCCTGCCCCAAAAAGTGATGTTGTAAGACTGAGCGTGAAAGAAATGATAATTTTTAAAGAAAGAGAAAAGTAGTTTTTGTTGGGTCCAGACATAAAGATGATTTATTGCAATTTATAATTGCTTTGAACTGAGCAGAGTTAAAGTAAGTCATTAGTAAGCATTACATAAACAATTTACAAATCGCATTGATGCAAAAACCCATGTATAGAAGCCCAAAATAATTTCAGAGTCCTAAACGAAAGTAAATCAGGCACAGCTAATGTGCGCATACTGTGAGCATCACTGATCTAGGGAAAGACAATGCATAAGTAGCAAGAAGGCAATTTTATTTATCACATTTAGACATTTTATCAAGTTCAGGGCATCTCATTTACAGGTAAACAATTCATAGAGATTGGTAAAGCCAATATAACACTGAAAAGTCTCTAAACAAATTGAGGAAACGGTTTACAATACAACTGTCGAGAATGTTTGAGCTAAATTAAGAGTGTTACATAAGGGCAAAGTTTTCAAAGTTACATCAACAATTTATGTTCTATGAATGGAAAAAATACAGGATAAAGATCTGAACTGTTCCAAATAAATGAGAATGGGATCAACAGACACTATCAAAAGAACCTTTTACACAGGGATCAGCTGAGCGCTTTCACGAGGAAGCAATGGTAACAGGAGTGGACAGGAACGGTCTACCATTTCCATGAGGCACTGGCACTATATATCATGAACTTTCGTACACTGCCGACTGATGTTAGCAACAGTTGGAATGTCTGGAAAAAGGAAAAGCATAATAATGATACATCTAACATATCAGTCTAAATAGTCATCTGAAAGCATTTCCATATTCGCATGAAGTTTAGTGGCAACTTACATTAGAACTTCAGGTGCTTGACAATAAAGATTGCGGACTCAAACACCTGAGAGCATATGGAATGCCCCTTTTAATGAGTCGACATTGATGTGCTCTGAAACAAAAAAATTAGATACTAGTTTGGCTACAGAAGCATGTTGATGTCAACGTAAAACAAATCAATCAGAGATTGCTGTAGGCGTGTTACAGCCACACATTCCCCCCACAAGCAAAAGAATGTTTATAGGCAAATGAACTACTGACCAGGTTCAGCTCAGTACGAGCCCAGCATAAATTTACACTCGGGTACAACAATGTGCTCAAAGCTTGTCCTCGTCACCTGAAAGAAGAACAGGACTTTGAATGAAAACGAATAGGTGTATGAACAGACTACATAAACAATATTTAAATAGATGCTTACCTCATAATATTTGAGATGATCTCTTGACTTGAGATTGGAAACATGTCACATGAGAACCGAACCACTGTCACAGCAAAGTGGTTTCGCCATACACTTGCATCATCACCGCAAGAAAAAAGCACTGCAACAAATTGAAGACATGGTTTTAGGAAACGCACTTTTTCTTTCACCTGTAACGGTGCTTCCAACTCCCTCTTAGTTGGTTGCGACAAGAGTATGCTACTGATAACTGAGCGCAAACAGTACAGTAAGAACTACTTCCGAACAGTTTAAGGTTATGGCATGTAGCACATGAGTAGAAATGCGATTAAGAAAGAATATATTTGCAAGGTTACGAAGTAGTCCAAATCGTGAATACTATTGCTGTTTCAACAATAGCCAGGACAGGCACAGGGGAACATAACCTCTGAACGTTGTTTGTAAACAACTGCATCTTTTACTTATGTAACCATAACACAGCGGTCTAGTGAGTGTCCGCGGATGAAAACAAATATAAACATTGTTTAGAAAACAACAATAAAAAAATAGCACCACTGTAAAGTGAAAAAAAAATAAGGCTTTACCCTGTCACAAAAATAGCACCACTATAAAGTGAAAACAATAAGGTTTTACCCTACACTGTACTTTTCTTTGATGTGGTTCAACATGTTGTTGAACTTGGATACCACATCAGGTCCAAATTTTTCTACCCACATGAATTCATCCACATATTCAAAAAGAAATTTACTGTTCATCACACTTTTCGTTCTACAGTACATCTTTAGTTTTCTCCAGTGCCCTTCAATTATGTTGGTGCAGACACCTGTGGCAGACTTAAAGTTCTTCGAATGGTTGACGGTTTCATGAATGTAGCCGAGATCATCCAGGCCATCGTAAGCTTTCCAGCAATCAGTCCATATTGTTGTCAGCGGCCTCACATGTTTTTGGATTTCTGGGAGCATGGTACAGCGATCTCTCTTCTCAACATATAGCACAACACTCTCTTTCGTTTCTGTATCTATCATGCCCAGCACCCATGTCGTTTTCACCCTCTTGCCTCTATTATATTTTCTCCTCGTTACTGCACTTTCATCAATTTGGACGATATGCCCCACACCACCAAGAGTTTGTGTGGGCAATTGTAAAAGTTTCCACGAACAAATGTCTCTAAAATAATAAAAGGAAACATTGTTAAAATAATTTTTATAATTTTTATTACTACAATTAATTTTCAATGGACGTACCTGAAATACCTGAAATATTGTACTATAGTTACTTTGGAATATCCAGTAACATTCAGTGTCACTTTTACGCTTGCATGACTTGCCCATAGCCATAGCAACACAAAAAACTCTTCAAAGTTTACCTTTGTGCCTTCAAAAAATGTTCCATCTGTCAGATTTGTAAATTTTTTACATTTTTTACAATATGAAGCATATCCTCCTGTTAAGTTAAAATGTATTACAAGGATTGGAAATTTTTCGATGAATTACTCCTAAATTTCATGCACATACCTTTATAATCCCTCCTCTTGTTCAATGTACACAGAGTGCGACATTTTGGACATCTTCTCAGAGGCTTCAAAAGCTTTTCTTCTTGCAGTATTTCCACAATTTCTCTTTCACTTTTGCCGAAAAGGTTGTAAACATCTTTAAGAGTTCTCACACGCGAAAGATACATTTTTCAAATACGTAACACGTAACACTTGCCGGTGCCGGCAGGGAAGTTCCAGGTCGAGGCAGGTCAAGACCGGTTCTGGTGAAGTGGGGAGGGGCAGGGGGAGGGCGTCCGGTGGAGCTTACCTTGCCGGCCGATGGGTGGCGCGCGGTGCAGACCATTTCAAAATGGCGTTCGCGAACCGTCAGCCAATCAGGAGGACGCATATTGTCAACATGGTCGAGTCTAACCTTCGCTCGGCTAAGTTTCGCCGTAAAACCCGAGAAAACACGATAAATTCGAAAAGTCATAATTCGCCGTTTTTCCGGGGTTGGTTCGGTTCCTTGGCTCGAAAGATGGATTTCTAAAGCATCCGCAAGTTGATCGGACTAAAACTGTAGATTCCGTAGTACTTTACCACTCCCACGGAATTTACGAAAAACTCACCCACGACGGTGTTGGCGGGGTTCCTAGCGACCTGGCGCAGCGCCGCCTCCCCCACCAGCGCCTGATCCTCCCCGTCCACGAAGGCCACGCAGGACGGCGTCGTGCGGTGGCCATAGTCCTGCCCATCTATCACCTCCACCCTGCCGTTGATGATGGCGGCCACGCACGAGTACGTGGTGCCCAGGTCGATCCCCACCGCCGCCGCCATGATCGTCGCTGCAGGACGCTGTCGGCCGTCTGCCGGCCGCCGTATCTAATCGTGTGCCGCCGCCGACGCCAGTATCAGCGGCGATCATCCGGACGGACGGTGCGACAATCACCGTCTTGCGGGGAATTAAGTACTTTGGATAAAGGATAGGACAAAGCACAACTGTAAACAGTTGGCCGAGTGCAGCAAGGCCAAGGTTTGCACATCCATTACACGTTGCAATGTACAAAATAACAATCAAGACCCACCGCGTACACAGTAGTGCAGCCACCAGGGAAAGTGACGAATGTGAAATAAGGATTGGGGATATGAGCAGCGGGATAAATGGTTTGGGACAGTTCTTTAGTGGGAAAATGCCCGTTGGGAACTGCAATTGGGGAAGTTTGGGGAGCATTTGGGAAAAGGGGATGTTGCTCCTAACCCCGGCTCGGTGCGTCGTAGGAGGCAGGGGTTGTCAACACAGTACGGGTCGTGTGCAGGTATGCTGGGCGCCTGACAACGTGTCGAAATACGTTTTACGCATTTGCCTGCATGTCTAAACCACACAACGCAGAGTTATAGTACTTGCTGTATTTTGAAGTCTAGTACTTACACGGGGTAATAGGTTATTCGGCGACGCTGGGAAATGCGCATGCGCTTAAAAAGAACGGGGCAAATTTAGCGATTTTCTCAAGTTCGTCTATTTTATTGGCTGAACGATAGCAAAGCCCTGGAACGACTGGGTCAAAAATGTTTTGTCTGTCTGTTTGTCTGTCTGCGCGATATCTCGAGAACGGTTAGACGTAGAAAGCTCAAATTTGGACCACATCTTTCTTGCACCATACCAGAGTCAACCTTCCCTCAGGGGCACCGCAGCTCAAGCGGTTTCTAAGATAATTTTTACAAGTGGTCTAACATTTAAAATCCGCCGGTTGGGTGAGGTTAGTATGCGCCATGCGCCTGCCAGGAAGGGGCGGATCAGTGACTCGAGTGGGCTACGCTCGGTTAGGTTAGGTTAAGTTAGTGGGGGCCTGGGTGGGTTAGGCTCGGGCAGGTAAGGTTAGGTTAGGACCATGGTTGAGTGGCATTGATAACGAAAGGGTGATGCAAGTTACGTTCGGAAGTTAGAACATGAGCGCGGTGGCGCACTGTGGTTGGGTGGCTTGCACTGACACTCCTAGGTTGACGAAAGTGCAAACCTTCCTGCCCGAGATGAATTGGCAAAAGACTTGCACATCCAAAATTACTTCTACTACCCCGGCATCCCACTACCTGCTTGCACGTTCGCCACAAAGAGGTGGCAGGCAGGGTTGAGCTCCCGGCCTGTGCGAGTAGTGGGTGGCTGTTCCGCCACATTCCTCGTGCGGCCGCGCCACCAGAGGCTTGCATTTGCGCGACCGTGCGGAAAGAGTGACGCCCGCAGGGTCCTACTGGTCAGGTGACAGCCGCCGGCAGGCCGAGGTATGCGTGCGCCAGGCGTCCAGGCGTGGAGTGGCGGAACAGTGATTTGCGGTGAGCGAAGCCTGTTACGCCACGACGCGGTCTGGCGTACTCGTACCTTGTAATTAATGGGAAAGAAAGGGTCCAGCCAGCGTCGCTTCATGAGTCATTACACCGTTGCCAGCCCCTGTAGGAGGCGACGACGCCTGCCAGCCTCGCCGACCATCTCAGATGTCACTCCTAACAATGCAACCAAAACTACGGGAGCTCCGTGCTGCAACGTGCAACAATTAACACTTTATATGGCGTTTGACGTAATCTAACGGATTGCAATACACACGCTAAATGCTTCTGTACAATTTTGTGCACAAGTGCGCACGGATTTGTGCATACACAGCTTATGTACAAATTCGTACGTTGTAATGTACAATATTGTACGCAATTGTGAACAAATCTTCAAAATTGTACATTATTTAAGTACGAATTAGTAAATAAGCTGCGTATGCGTAAATTCGTACGCAATTCTGGACGAAATTGTGCAGAAGAATTTAGTGTGCACCGAGTTCCGCATTTTAACATTCTCTTTCGCCTTGTCCCCACGTCGTCGGGTTAACTTTCCAGTTTTTTTTTCATATTGTTGGTGCAATAAAGTCGTCGTCCCGGGTCCCCGCGGTCATTTTCGGAACCCCTGAGTCCACCGCTTCCCACCCCGAGCAATTTTTAAAAGATTTTACTCATATTTTGGAATTTGCCCCCACCCCTCCTTAATTAAGGGCTGGTCTGTGAGGTTTGAAATTTGCCAGGAGGCTGGCTTGATGACCCAAAACGCCACGCAGACTTCGACGTGCCCAGTTTTCTCCCTGAAAGCGGGCTTTTAGGGACCTTTTCCGACCGATTTTCGACGATTGTCCAGTTAAGGGGGTGGTTCAACCGCTAAGAGGAAATTAATCAAGTTCGCCCTTTTGGTCCTTGCAGGTAGACTCATAGCACAGCCGCCTGCAGTCGTCCGGCTGTTCGCTCTCCCTACAACCTACCCAACGGTCCCAGCGGGGGCCGTGACTAGCGCCCCTAGCGGCCGTTACCAGGCGAGGGTTTGGGGGGGGGGGGGGGGGTGTTATAGAGGGCCGCCAGAGGGCGATAGTCACGGCCCCTGCTGGGACCGTTGTGGGTAGGCTGTAGGGAGAGCCGGACGACTGCTGAAGGCAGTGCTCATAGAGCACACCTCCTCCAAAGGTCAACTCTTTCATGCCGACTAGAAACGAAGTGGCAAAAAGTGCGCGGTTAATTAAATTGAGCAGTGTATACGCGGACATCGCAAAGAGATGGTGCGGAAAACAACGTAACTGGCAATACTACGTAATACAATGAAGAAAAAGCACAGCGTTGCATATGTTAATGCAAATTTATTTCACTGGAGTACAAAGTAGCATACGATCATAATTACGTACAAATGCACATTTATGTAACCGACATACGGCAGAAATTAGCTTACGCCCGTTTTGAGCATATTCATAGCTACCTCTTTCGTGAGGTATCGTAACTTTACTCCCCCTCTACCCTACAATGTTGACCGTGAATGCTCGCACTAATTTAGTTGCCCTTGGTTTTTCTGTTGCAAAATTTTGAGACGGTCGTTGCAAGCTTGAAAATGTTCGTAAAACTTTTAATGCGATGAGATAAGGCTGAGAAAAACCGCTTAGTGTCCAGTGAATGGAGTATCTGGAAATTTAGTGAGACGATTAAACTAGAAGGGCCGAAGGGGGTCAAAATGACCCCTACCGAGTTTCCACATGCAGTTTTCGTACTTCAAACTTATGCTACGGACCTGATTTGCTCTGACTTTTCCTGATACTATGAAAGGTAGCACCACACAAAATCTCGTCGATTTTTGGCAACTTTTGTGGACGCTGGACTCCATTTTACCTAAGGGCCGAAGGGGTCATATTGACCCCCCAGGCTGTTTAATGCCACGTTCGGCTAATATTGGCGCCCGAATGGTGCTTTCGCGGCACTTAACGGTGCAAGCGTTGGCGCTCGTGTTTTGAACGGTATGGTACCAGCATTAAGCTACGCGCTAAATGCTTCTGTACTTTTTTGTGCAGAAGTGCGTATGAATTTGTGCATACGAAGTTTACGTACAAACTCGTACGTTATGTACAATATACAAATCTTTAAAATTGTACATAATTTACGTACGAATTAGTACGTAAGCTGCGTATGCGTAAATTCTTACGCACTTCTGCACGAAATTGTACAGAAGAATTTAGTGTGTACTAATGGTAGGCAACCCGCAATACATGCATATGGAGGTACAAGGCCTTTGGAAGCATTGCTAAAGAAGTCCCTGGAAAATGGGCTTCTCTCAAGGTAGGCTCGCGTCTCTCTCGAGGTGGCGTGTCGGTGGCGGGCGGGGAAGGGAATATCCTGTGGAGGCCGGCAGTAGAGTTGCGAGCGCGAAGGAATGAAGCGAGTTCCGACCGGTACGAGGAGCAAAAGAGAACACCCGACGACTATCGGACGGTTCCGTTCAACTTGGCGAAGTGGTTCGGATCGCGCAATACACGCTAAGTGCTTCTGTATGCTTCTGTACTTTTTTGTGCGGAAGTGCGTGCGAATTTGTGCATACGCAGCTGACGTACAAAGTCGTACGTTGTTATGTACAATATTGTACTCAATTGTCAACAAATCTTCAAAATTGTGTGTAATTTACGTACGAATTAGTACGTAAGCTGCGCATATGTAAATTCTTACGCATTTCTGCACGAAATTGTACAGAAGCATTGTGATCCAAACGATACATGCCGGTCAAGCTGTTTTTCGAGGGGGTTTTCAGATTTTGATGTACAGGCTGCTCGGTATTGCGCTTATTACTGGGATTACGGGGTATTACGGGTAATGTCACATATCACACGGTATTACATGGTATTTCACGAGCATTACGCGGCCAAAAAAGGTTGACAATTTCTCGAAAACCTAGTGAATTTTTTGTTTTTTAATTTGCCATTTTATTGGAAATTGCCTACCTCACAGGCGGTTAGGGAAGTAATTTCGGTATTTCATACACATTACGGCACACCTTGTACAGAGCATTACGGAAGTGAAAACCCGCCTCGCATTGTCCTCACAAGGCTCTAAGGTGTCCCAGGCGTGCTGTGACATTATTTCCAAGCCCATAACAATCATGCACGAAAATATCGAATTTCACGCATTGCGGGTTACGCGCAAATCCTTATGTATAATCCTTAGGCACAGAGTTAAGCATAGGGACGCTGTGCACACCTTTGTGCACAATTACGCACGTTTTTGTGCGTAGTTACGCACACTTGTATGCTTAACTGTGCACAAAAAGTGTGCGTAAGCTTAAGAAGGTTTAATTTTGTGCGCAGCTATGCACAAAATTGTAAGTAAGGATTCACTGCGTACCTACCTAGCGCAAATCTGAACCGATGATCAATAAAACATAACTAACCTTTTTTTTCACGAATATCGGTCACTTTAAACACAATAATGCAACAAAAACTGGGGTGCAGACGCGGGAAAACGGGTAGTGGTCAAGATGACCCCTGCGGCCCTTCTAGGTAATCCAGAAACCCGGCCCTTCTAGTGTTGAGGCAAAGGGGGTTCCGCGGAAGGATGCTCAGTCTTTCAGCTGCTGTACCCAACGTCTAAATGTATTATCCCTAAGAATATGTACAGCGCTACAAAACGACCAGGTGGTGTACAGCAATCTCTATATTCTTAAATCTAAGGAAGTATCGGGAGAAGATTTAATGGCATTTCATCTAAACATTTCATCCAAACAAAGCGCGAAGGTAATGGAAAACATGAAAGCAGCAGTAAAGGCTTTTTGTTATGTGTCTCCGAGGAAAGTGTTCTATGATGACCAGTATCAGCGCCTCTGATCTTCAGCCTGCGGGAACCTGACTGTGCGCTGTCTATTAGGGTGCGTCGTACTACACGACTTTTTGATTTCATCTTTTGGTTAGCACTCAAAAGTTTCGTTTTTTAATGCTGAATCCAGAAATGACCTCGGTTTTGCGATAGGACGACTCCTTCATGACTCTACCAGACGTTTTATGTTAACAGTTTTCGACATTTTGCCAAAACACCCGAAAATGAACATTTACACTAAAAGCGATACACAAAATTTGAAGAGCGCCAGTTGTACATGTTTAAATTGCGATGAAAACAAGCCTTTTGGAAACGAGATACGACCAAAAATAGGGAAATGGCGGAGGATTCACGATTTTAGTGGTACAAACGGAGTTGTTATATTTTACCTGTGAGTCGACGTGCCCCCGTCGGCAGCACTGAGTGAGCCCACGTGATCTGACGGCTTCGGTCACTCCCTAGACACCTCACCAACAAGGCCCTACCATAAGTAAGACGAAAAAGTACCGTCTTCCCGCACTTTATCGACAGGACGGGCGAAAAAGTGGTCCTTTGCGGGTTGCCTAAGCTCACTACAAATGGTTCTTGCGGAACCCCTAGAAGAGGTCCAAAAATTCTGAAAAAAATGTTTTTGATCGTTTGGTACGACGGGCCAACTTTTCTGATATGTCGAACTTGAAATTTCAACATCGACCTTCCCATGACCGGCCCCCCTAACGCGTTTGAACTTCTAAAATCGTGGATCCTCCGCCATTTCCCTATTTTTGGTCGTATCTCGTTTCCAAATGAGTTGTTTTCATCGCAATGTAAACCTGTACAACTGGCGCTCTTCAAATTTTGTGTATCGCTTTTAGTGTAAATGTTCATTTTCGGGTGTTTTGGCAAAATGTCGAAAACTGTTAACATAAAACGTCTGGTAGGGTCATGAAGGAGTCGTCCTATCGCAAAACCGAGGTCATTTCTGGATTCAGCATTAAAAAACGAAACTTTTGAGTGCTAACCAAAAGATGAAATCAAAAAGTCGTGTAGTACGACGCACCCTACTGTCTATGCCGTCTGCAGTATTCCGAACGAGGCAACTCGGGTTCGACACTCGCTGTCGGACAATAATTTCGCTCTAAAAAGGGTTGATTCAACGTTCAGTAAACAGTCGGCAACATAAGATGGTTATATTCTATGTACTTCTAACGTATTCGTATATATCTAAAGTGTTGGCGGAATGAAGAAATTAATGTCTTCATAGCCAAGATCGATCTCCGTAATCCGAACGTGTCTGCACCTCAAAAGCAGACACCGCTCATACTCACAAACGCGAATGCCTCTTCTCCATGCGGAAACAAGACCCACTAATTGGCAGTTATCCGTCGCTCTACTCTACCCGTATCCCTATGGGGGCATGAATATCCTACAAGGTGGGAAAACGCTGAAAATAAATACATTTTAAAAATAATTTCTTAATCTTGAAAGAATTCTTCTACCTACTACACGTGTCTTTTCGACCGAAACTGACCCGTAGCGAGTCCGTGGAAGTACCGTAACTTATTATTCCCCTGATACGTCACGACAACATCAACACGGACGCGAAAACGCATCGGGGTCGTTTGACCCCCTTTTTTGGAATGAGGAGGAATACACTGAGATCAAAAGGCTACTTCTTTCTATAAAAATTAACGAGAATATCACTGTTAAAAAAACGTCATTAATTAGCAGCAAGTGTTGCTAACCAATGAAAATGGCTGACCCAGTGTCCGATGAAAGTAGTTAGTCATTTTGAAATGATAAAAACCATTTTAGAATGGCTTAAATTAGCCAAACTATCATTTTTAAATAGTTTTCTCATTTCAGAATTGTGGATCATCGATGATCTTGCCATTTTAAAACAGTGTTGTATGTTGTTCTCAAATAGCCCTAACCATTTCCAGAGCAGCCATTTTAAAATTCCTTTTTTTTTTTGTAAACAGTGATCATCTGCGTCCGCGACTTGCAGAGTTGCACGGTGCATGCCGGTTGCGGCGTTACTGGTTGAGCTGGCTGGGGAGGAGCGTCACGGTCGCGGGCTCAGCGGCCCCCTCGGCCCCCGGGGCCATGAGGTAGCCGCTCCGCGCCGCCCGCCGCCTGTCCAGGTCCAGCCGGCGCTCCTTGCTGTGCCGTACGCCGTACGCGAGGTACAGGACGGCCCCTGTGAGACAAACACACGACACGCTAAGTGATTCTGTACAATTTTGTTCAGAAGTGCGCACGATTTTGTGCATACGCAGCTTACGTACGAATTCGTACGTTGTTATGTACAATATTGCACGCAATGGTCAACAAATCTTCAAAATCGTGTGTAATTTACGTACGAATTAGCACGCGTATGCGTAAATTCGAACGCAATGCTGCACAAAAGAAGAATTTAGTGTTACACTATAAAGTTTGTAATTGGATCAACATTACGGCTGTACAGCCCGATGCACTCTAAACGTTGGGGCGATGTTCGTCAACATGGACGATATTCTGACTCTAATTTCATCACGCTTTTGAAAACAAGTTCGCCCGACAGTGGCAACAATTTTTAAAATGTCGCCCACTATAAGGTTGCTGTATAGGAAACGTTGTTCTAGAAGGACAACGTTATGCCCTAATTAGGTGACGTTATAGCAAGTTGCCCTACGAATGATCGGCGTTTTAACGACACCCATTCCCTTTAGCGCAGTGGTGCAGGAAGGGGGGGGGGGGGGTTAACCCCCCCCCCCCCCCCCCCCCATCAGATCCGGAGGGCTGAGAAAAAAATGAAAAGGGAAGAGAGGGGAAAGAAGAGAAAGGAAAGAAAGGAAAGAGGAGAAAAGGGGAGAGAGAGAGAGGAAGGGAAGAGAGAGAGAAAGGAAGAGAAGGGAAGCACAGATATAGTTTAATTGCATATTTATACTTACCAAGTTAAAGTTGCTGAATAAAAAAACACAACCCAAAAAAACGATCAAAGTAACCCCCCCCCCCCCCCCCCCCCCCCCCCCCTGAAAACCTCCTCCGTCATTTCCGATTTACTACGCCACTGCTTTAGCGGATTACATCGGCAGACACAAATGTACATGAACTCACCGACCACCATCCAGACGGCGAACCGGGTCCAGGTCTGCACGTCAAGGGCAGCCATGAGGTAGAGGTTGAGCACCAGGCTGACAGCCGGCAGGTAGGGGAGGCCAGGGACCTGCGCAAAGTGCACAGCGCTCACACAACGCTCGCACACATGTGTTGTTGTGTTGTTACTTCTCCAATGCATGTGGTGCTGGTGTTAAGCACCGGTAAAACGAGTTTTTGATTATGAAGTTTTAATGAGCCTTTATAAAATCTTTTTATAAATATTTGTTAATGTTTATAGTGTTGTGGTATATAAATGTGTACGAAAGTATATACGGACGGTCGTATACAATCATACCAGGTGATTCAGAAACGCCGCATTTTTTCTTAAGGAGGCAAGCCCGCAACGCACGACGTTGGTTAGCGCGCAGCGACTGCCGGCGGGGGAAGGTGAGTGGCGGAGCGTAGTGCCGCTCGTCCCAGCCAGCCGGGCCGAGCCGCTAGCGGCCGACGGCTCCGGACGACAGCGGCTCGGCCCGGCTGGCTGGGACGAGCGGCACTACGCTCCGCCACTCACCTTCCCCCGCCGGCAGTCGCTGCGCGCTAACCAACGTCGTGCGTTGCGGGCTTGCCTATTCAAGAAAAAATGCGGCGTTTCTGAATCACCTGGTATATGACTTGCATGTGGTGACCCTATATACATCACACTCTTATAACTTATGTTCTTGGAATGTTATAACGCCCATTAATTTTTCGACAGTTGAATCCCAGTTGAGTCAGAGACGTGCGGTAAGATATGATCGGGGGCCATACTTTGTATGACCAGGGTGGGATGTTTCATTTCTTGTTTTTAACGTGTCATTTAACGTAACACACCAAAACAACGCGACTCAAAGTTATTTTTATAACATTACAAAGTTACGTGTTATTAACTTTTAGACCCCTGTAAATGTCCTCTTGGATGACATGCTTGTGGGTGTGGGAATGATGCTGAAAACGAGAAAGGCTCCTTATTCAATGTGCATCATCGCATACCTTGAATGACAGGTGCGAGACGTCAGCCTGCGGCTGCTGGCCCAACATGATGACGACCACCACGAGGGGGACGAAGAGACCGAGCAGGTAGGCGAGCCAGGACGCGGGGTCCGCGTACAGGTCGTCGCCGGCCGCGTTCATGACGACGCACAGCGCCAGCGTCAGGAGCGCTAAAAAAAGAAAATCAACGCTAGATGTTGAGAAATGCCGATACGATCTTGGTCAGGCCAGTCAGGGCTCCTTTTGAAAGACAATTGAGAATCAATATTCTCCACACTAATTGGACGTGTACAGATCTGAGCATACATTATAATGTACAATATCGTACGTTAAAAGGTTATATTTGTATATGGTAATGCATAAGATTTTTCAAATTGTACATTGTAATGCAGAATAAACGCACGGTACAGGAAATGCATAATTATTGGGCATTGTCATGAACAATTTTGTGGATTGAAATGTACAATATTATACATTATAATGTATGCTCAGATCTGTACATTACACATTACATTACACATTGCACGAAAATGCATGTAGTTTCCGAGCGATTTTTTAAGTATCATGCACCACAATTTGACACGAGGCAAATTTGTGCAAACTAATAAAAAGAACCTTCGTAGCACAGATATATTTTTATACAAAAGCCGAATCGACATTCAAAATATTTCAATATGAGCCGTATCGATATCTAAAGTCGTATATCAAAATTTGATACATCGTCAAAAGTACCGATACAACTCGTATTACTATATTGTAAATATCGATATCGACACGGCTCGTATCCGCATATTTAGCGTCGAGCTGGGCACATCGCGGCTTACTCTGCACGGTGACGAGGGCCGCCACGACCCTAGACGTGAGGGCGGACGGCTTGCCGGCGCGCTCCCAGTTGACGAGCGCCGCTACGGAGCGGGACAGAGTCAGCGGCTTGCTGCCGGGCGCGGACGCGGCGCACATGTCCGTGTACCTGCAGACGAAATAGTCATCAGGCGTCCGGACCCCCAGCCCCCGGACACGCTACATAGCCGTTTGGATTAGGAGGTTGGATCTACAAGTGATAGTTTCTGGGTTCAAATCTGGCTCAGGTTTGACTTGAGAAACCAGTTTCATGTATGCAAACTATACTCCGGTGCATTTAATTTGGAAATGACATGTAATTCATTGAAAGATTTTAGCTCATTTTTCCCAATCTTCTTCAGACTAACTCGTCCAAGATGTGATTGAGAATTTCTCGGCTTAATTTTAGAGCAGACTACTGTGTTTGAACCTCATTTCACACTAAATTGCTGTGAACAATTTTCTACATAAATAAGTACGTTTTTAGGCATCCATACTTATGTACGAATTATCCATGATTATATATAAATTTGTACGCACGGGTGTACGAAAAGCTTTTGTTCATAATTATATTATAATACTAGGTGGTACTTTCGGTACTGCGTGCCCGGCTTATGTGTGGGTGCACCCACATGTGAGTGAGTGTGTTGGGTCCACAATCATTTAGATATTGGGTCTGTTCAAAAATCTCTGTATTTGTTTACTGTCGGTGAGGTTTTTCTTTTCTCGTGCAACTGACCTGAGCACGAGCACGCACATGCAGACGACGGTGTAGGCGAGCAGGGTGCCGATGGACATCATGTCGATGAGCTGCTCGAGGTCGAAGAGGAGGACGAGGACGCCGGACAGGCAGCAGGACACGGCGGTGGCCACGAGCGGCGTCCTGGTAAAGTCGTTGACCCGCGCCAGGCCGGAGAACAGGAGCCCGTCCTGCGCCATGGCGTACATGATGCGCGGCAGCGGCACCATGGACCCCAGCAGGCTGGAGGAGAGGAGAGTCAGCCGCGGGCAGCTTTCAAGGGTGCACTTTTCTGAAGGGGACGTTCAGAAACTCCGTGACCAATATAAGGCCACGTTTCCATCTCATGCGCCCCTCTCACATAGAAGTGACGCATACTCGAGCGGCAGTGTCTCCAATTTCGTCACGCTTTAGAAGGAGCGATCGTCTCACGTACATAGTAACTCGGACCTCTTTAATAGAAGCGACCGTCTCTCGGTTGTATACACGTTTTAAAAATGTTGAAAGTTGAATGTAGAAAGGCGTATTTAGGCGACGAAACTCTCTTTAAACCGTCCCGACACGTTTCGGTACAAACGGACAGGAGCCAGGCTTATAGTCTGATGCCGGATGGTCGTTCGTTTGTTCTGGCGGACTTGTGTACGCTGACTAATCGTTCACGGAGAAAGTTCAAATTTTGAGGGTAGACTTATTTTATGACGTAGATAAACGTACTGTGGCAACAATTTTCAAATTTTGTCGCTTTTCTGTTTAGTGAGAATTGTTCTATTGGTGAGGTTAGGGTCGGCCGCTGCGTGTGTTGCGCCTGCAAGGCGGACTCCGTCGCGAGTCGGGACGGGCTAGCGATTTTAATCGTTACAAAAATCTGTGCCACCGGACACATCTCGAGTGACTTGGAGCGAGGGCCGGAGGCCCTCACAAACGCAGGCCAAGCTTGCCAATTCCCCCTGTCGAACCGAGGTGCCAGTGGAGCGGAGCGGGACTGGCACCGAGGTTCGACGATGGGACGGGCCAGCTTGTTTCAATTTTGCAGAGCACGCATTCAGTATCTATCCACCTAATCCACTTGATACGTGACTGCGACATGGTTGCGACGCGGTTGCGTCCATGGGGACATTGTCGTGGGTTAGTTTCCTTCTACGACGAGAAACAATGATCACGAATTCATTTGTTTATTTTACATCACACCACCTTAGAATCCAGATGTAAAGATTAAGATTCAGTAAGTGGCACTTTACGTCATGTTACGTCATTTTGTCGGCTTAACTAATCTTCTGTTCTCCAATCAGTTCTGGGTTATAGACGTAACGGTGCAGTTCTTCGTACAATCTCTTTGCGACAAATGCTCATTTTTCTAACGTGATGCACAATTCGCTTGTGTGGTCTGACCTGGTGGTGAGGGCGAAGATGGCCCCGATTGTGACGATCCACTTGATGGCGTCGAGCTCCATGTCTCCGAAGGCCACGGTGAAGGGCGACGCCTTGTCCAGCTCGTAGTAGGGCTTGAGCAGCGTTAGGACGACGGCGATGCTGGTGTACGTGATAGTGATGATGGCGAGGGACAAGCCGATGGACAGCGGGATGTTGCGGCGGGGGTTCTTCGCCTCCTCGCCTAAAGGAAATGTGAGGCTTTTCAAATGCATGGTTAAGTCTTGTGGGCGATTTTAATCGAGGGGCGAATCACTCGCCCTAAACGTGTACGCTGATTTAGGCGACACTAAATTACAGTGTACTATTTTTTTACATGATTATGTACGTCTTTAAGCATCCATAATCATGTACGAATTCATCCATAATTTTGTACAAATTATTCATAATTATGTATGAATTTGTACGCAAGGGTGTACGAAAAGCTTTTGTACATAATTATGGATGTGTAAAAACGCACATAGTAAACGTACGAATTTATACGTAATTATGTACAAAATTGTACATAAGCCGATTTTGTATATACTTATGTTACTTATGTACGAAATTGAACGTAACTATGCACTAATTTGTATTGTACATAATGGCCTGTGTACAAACATGTTCATCCATAATTACGCACAAAAAATTGTACACAACACGTTACTGTGGGGGCATTTTGACGGACTTTCCTAGGCCCCTGTTCGTTGGAATCCAGATCTATTATGTCAGTTTTTGACGTGTCAGTTTACATGCTTAGTTTGATCTAGAACTCCGATCAGAAAGTAGAAGTGGGTGCATTCCCAGAACTTCTAGGAAAGGGTTTCGGATAATGTGAACATATGATTCACGCACTCATGAGCCCGTAAGGCGCTGAGGCAAACCCGCACAACCGCGCACAACTGCGCTGAGTGTATCCATATGAAGGTAAAGATTTTAAAATAAGCAAACTTGTTTTCGTATACTTTTTTGCTTTTGAACGGAAACTGAGAAATGTACATGCTGAACTTATAAGGAAGCTCGATATCTGAGACATATCGAGACAAATCTGGACCCCGTTCATTATTATTCACCGCATCATATTGTGCACCCCATAGGCAACCCCTATGGAAATTTGCTTCTACGACGCACATTCGTCATCCATTAACTGGTTTTAGTAGAAAAGCCGTATATTTTCTGTATCTACACGCTAAATGATTATGTATCTTTTTGTACATAATTATGTACAGATAAAAAAACCTTCCAAACCTAACATAACACAATATTGTACTATTTGTAGATAATTATGTACCATTTTGTGCATAATTATGTACGATTTTGTACGTACCTTATGAAGGTTTTTATATGTTCGTAGTTATACACAAAATAGTACATAAGCATTCAGTGTGTAGTTTACTGAAATTCGAGATGCGGTACTCACTCGTCGTAGCAATGCAGTCGAAGCCGACGAAGCCGTAGAAGCACGTGCTGGCGCCCGCGATGATGCCCTTTATGCCGTACGGCATGAAGCCGCCGGCGTCCACGCCCGGCCGGGCGGGCAGCACCCAGTTGGTGGGGTTGGCTGTGGACCCGGTGGAGTTCGGTTATAGGATGAAATTACGGGATCTTCGTAGAAACTACAGTTGAAACAATAGTAGTTCACCAAACTGTAGTTTACTGAGTGTACACTGGGGATCCCCTCACCCGGAAATGCACGTTACATGCCTTGGATCTGTGGATCCTTGTTTGCCCGTTCATGACCCTGTCCTGACCACGTAGAGTACACAATCATTTCCGGGTCATTAATTAGTCGTAGGTCATTTGCTGTGGGTGCCTCACGCAACGAACGAGGAGTCGAACGCACACTCAAAGTATTGTCCTTAGTTACCAGGAAGACCTTTTTGATCGGGATGGCCGATTTTGGTCCGTAAATCACATTTTCTGCAAATGGCTAAAAATTCGTATGGTGACAATTGAGACACGATTTTATTCCACCCCCCCCCCCTTAAAACTGCTGACGTATTAATTAAAGCATGACGCCTAAGCCGATCGCCCCACACTGTCACAACTTCTCATGGGAAATTCCAACAAAATGATAGGAAAATTTGCAGCACGCATTCTTTGCGATTTTTCAACAAAATTTAAGAAAATTTTCAAACCGGAAATCCTAATATATTATGAAATAACCTTACTCAAAAAGAACGTTCTGTAATTGAAATCACGATTTTAATGTGCCGGAAAATTCCGATTTCTTTTATTTTCCTGAAATACTGATAGAAAAATTATCAGCACCAAGTGTTTGGAAATTTCCGACCGAAATTTCTGCAGTGCACAAGCCATTCTCACCGTAAACCGCGGCCGTAACCACAGCGATGGTAGCTGTGCCCAAGTTCAGGAAGGTGAGGATGTTATTGGCGATAGAGGACTCCTTGACGCCGAAGGCGAGCAGGCAGGATACGAAGATAATGATGCTCAACGAAAAGAAGTCCGGGTAGTCGGCGAGCGTAGGCACGTCGAACGGCATGGTGGAGTTGAAAAAGGTCAAGATCTTGTCGCCCAGGAGATTGTCGACATACGTAGATACTCCCCGGGTCACACTAGCCGTTCCTGCAGGCAAGGCCACGTCCGTGTATTAGTGGCATACAACAAGCTGGCCCACCCCTCCGTCGAACCCCGGTGCCGGTTCCGCTGCACCGGCACCTCGGTTCGACAGGAGGACTTGACCAGCTTGGCCTGCCGGGGGCCTTTGCGGTGGCCTTCGGCCACCGCCTCAAGTCACTACGGAGGTGCCAAGTGGAAAATATTTTTTTAACGATTAAAATCGCTAACCCTAGCCTCCTGACTCCCTGAGTGCGCCTTGCAGGCACACGACACGAAACGGCTAACCCTAACAGAAGCGCGACAAAATTTAAAAATTGTTGCCGCCGTGCGTTTCTCTAAAAGAAGTCTATCCTCCAAAACTGAAGTTTCTCTGTCAACCATCAGCGAACGCACGTCCGCCGAACAAACGCCCGGCATAAGACTGTAAGCCCGGCTCCTGTCCGTTTCTACCGAAACGCGTCGGATTCGAGTGTAGTCAGATATTTGCCAGTGGTTCTTAGTTCAAGTATTTCTGTAGGAAAATTGTGCCAGGAATTACGAGTTAACGTTAAAATTCCTTTGAACACACTGAATGTTTATGGACTGTTTTCATGTGCTTAATTTTTGCTCAATTCGTTTGTGCGCAAGCGTTACACACACGATTTTATCCGCAACTATGCACAATTTTGTGCGTTATTCCGTACAAATTTGCCTTGTAGACTATTTTATACGTAGTTGCGCACTAATTTGTACGTAGCCTATGAAAGTGTATGTGCATGCGTAGTTACGCAGAATTGACATAGTACTTAAGTTACGGACACACTTGTGCGTAGCTATGCATAACAATGTCCGTAACTTAAGTACTATGGTAATTGTTCGTAACTACGCATGCACATACACTTCCATGGACTACGTACAGATTTATACGTAACTATGCACAGTATTATCCATAAGAAGATTTTGTACGTAACTACGCACATAATTGTACATAATTACGGATAAAGTCGTGTGCGTAAGGCTTACGCACAAACGGATTGTGCGAAAGTTATGCACAGAAAAAAAGTCCACAAACATTTAGTGTGAATCAAGCATACTTTCTTAGAGTGTTTAACAGGGATGACTAACCGATGGCGAACTCCAGGATCAGAGTCCATCCAATGACAAAAGCCACAACCTCCCCGACGGCAACGTAGGCATACACGTACGCGGAGCCCGCCTTTGGGACCCGGGCAGCGAACTCCCCGTAGCACACGCCTGCAACAAACAGATTGCACGCTAAATGCTTCTGTACAATTTTGTGCAGAAGTGCGCACGAATTTGTGCATACGCAGCTTATGTACAAATTCGTACGTTGTTCGTACATTATTGTACGCAATTGTGAACAAATCATCAAAATTGTACATAATTTAATTACGAATTAGTACGTAAGCTGCGTATGCGTAAATTCGTACGCAATTCTGGACGAAATTGTACAGAAGAATTTAGCGTGTGAGTATGACCGTGGCCGCTGCATGTTACATTTCCTATTTCCTTGTTTCAGTCCTCATTCCGTCTTAGACTCAGAGGAAAAGTATATGCGATATACCAGGTGTTCCAGCCGTGCCAGGGAAAAGGTAGGCAAGCCCGCGACACTTGGGGTGTCCAGACGAACACTTCACAGAGTGGCACGGCGCCACTTTTCTGATAGCCAAAATGCAAACGGCAGGGTAGAAAATAAATATCAGTAAAGTTTGTGCAGGCGCCGATAGCCGTTATTTTGCCATCTTATAGCTCCAATCGAAAATGCCGCACGGATGCGAGATTGACTTAACCTCTAAACCGCGTCGTCTGCAGCTGGTGACCGGCACCAAGATTGGACGGACACCTCGCAAGCTAGTGTTGCAGGCTTGCCTACCTTTTCCCTGGCACGGCTGAACTGGGACACCTGGTATTTATTCAGCCTCACTTTCAAAAACAATTTTCCTCAATTAGGATATTTGAGATTCTGGCCGTAAGTTTCTTGAATCAAGCTTGCGCATTTAGCTCAATGCATGAATCATGTGTTGGGCCAAGGTGCGTACGTTTAGTCAAGAAACACGCGGCAAGAATCTCACTTATGCTGAATACAAAAAGATTTATTTCGGAGTGCTAAGACGGGAGTGACCTAAAGCCAGCAGTCAACGGTTTAGGCCTTGGAGTTTAGAACGGGTATTTCACTGTCAAAAATATGAAATCGATTTGAGGCTCAAATGATCATACAGGTGTTGCCAGATTTCGACTATCGTGTCGAGTAAACTTAGAAAATCGACTTCCGTTAATTGAATTATTTTTTGAGCGGTATTTGCATTTGAATGGACATGAACTTCTAAACTGAAAACTCCACTCACCAGCGAATAGGGAGGCAATGGCGGCGATGATGAAGGACAGGACGACGGCCGGACCCGCAGCGTCGTTGGCGACCTTGCCGGCCAGGACGTAGACGCCCAGCCCCAGGGTGGAGCCGACACCGAGCAGAGTGAGGTCCATGACGTTGAGCACGCGAGCCAGCTGCGAGGGCTCGTCGGACAACCGCTTCCTGCGCGACACCGCCCGCCACCATGCCGACGCCGCCATGCTGCAGGTGTCTGCAACGAGCACATCCGGGCACATCACACAATAAATGTAAATGCTTTTTTTATACATTGTAATGTACTGCTCTTAGCATACATTATAACGTGAAAAACTGTACATTTCAATGTTACACATTACAATGCACATTGTGCATTTCCTTTACCGTACGTTTATTGTGCATTACAATGTACAGTTCAAAAAATCTTGTGTATTAAAATGTACAAATTTATACCTTTTAATGCAGAATATTGTACCTTATAATGCACTCACAGATCTGTACAGTATAATGTACAAAATTGTACATTGACATTTAGTGTGCAGAACACATCGGCAGCGAAGGTGCATGAAGACCTGCACGAGGGGTCTATTCACACGGAGCACAGGGTACTACACTATTTTTGAATTTACAACGTTTCGCATACACAATCTTGCAAATTTTTGCTGCAAACCTGCAGTGTCCGACGCAATATTTTGTGACCTTTTCATCGCAACTTTTGCGGCTTCCATTATAAAGCTTTAGTGACGACCACGATTCTGACAAATTTGGTGACGATCGTCACTAAAATTTGCGATGATCGTCACAAAACTGGGTCCAGATGCGATTGTCTCTAAAATTTTGTGATGGCTATCCCTGTTCTCTGGAACGTTTTCCCGTTGCAAAATTTTGTGACATTCGTTGCAGACTTTATAAAAGTGTACCGAGTACCACACATGTAGTGGGCATTACAGACTCAAAAGCAAGGGTTTTTAAATATATGGTTATGTTATTGGTCAACTTCTGTTTTGAGTCCCAGAAGTCGTGATTTCCAAACACTACGTGTAGATAAAAGTACTACAATCACAGGGCAACTGGTACCGGGTACTAGTAAAGAATGTCCCCTCGGACCTACAAACATATTTCTGCCACTGCAGCAACTGTTCTTTGGCACTCCTCAGAACTCCGAGGAAAGTGCAATGTCGTTTGCTCCCGAGGGCCGCCAAGCGCTGTGGGTGGGCGCATCGGGCCCCGAGCGCCGCGGACGGTAGGCAGCCCACCGTACGCCTGCCGCTGTCGGCTAGCGACCGCAGAATGAGATGTCCTGCCTGTAAGCACGGCGCCGTCAAGAGAGGAACACAGTCCTCTCGTGGCGCTTTTTCCTCATTCCCTCCATCTTTATTTAAAATGGATTTTTCTTTTGTAACTCTAGAGAGGACTGTGCTCTCTCTCTCTCTACTCTCTCTCTCTCTCTCTCTCTAAGCACCTCTCACAAGTAACCTGAGCATAAATAAATGGTTGAGAAGATAAATTTAACAAGTAGTAAGTAGATATACTTTAACTGTGATCTAGGTGCGCTCGATACATTGATAATTGAAGCACAAGAAGGGGACAACTCAACTTATACCAAAATTGAGATTGCAGCCGGAAAACGTTCTTGATGTTCCATTTCATTAGTTTCTAGAATTTTTCGCAGGAATCTTTTTTGTGTTACGAAATACAGCGTTTGGAAAAAGAGAACATGTACATTCACCTCCTTTAGCAATTATGCGAAATGGAAAAAGGAGACATCTCGAGTTAACTCCTTTTTCTGCCTGGCGTATTTTAAAACAGTAGTCAGTACTGTGGACGTAGATACTTCCGAAATGCGACAGACAACTCCAACTTTTCCTCTACTGTGCCGGGAGCCTTTAGTTTACCGCTTTTAATCGAGTGGTAAAAGGGGATACGTCGACTTGTCTCTATTTCCTAATAATCGAGGGGATTACTCCGCTAACTTCGTCACCTGACGAGCCACACGTCAAAACGCAAGTAACAACTCTCTTTCAACCCCAGTCCCATAAGAAAAGAAGTTCGGTTAAATGTTCATAGAAACATTTGAAGTCAGTTTTTTGGTTCACCTGAAAACACTATTAGGTTTTTGAGTCCCTTATTCTGCTTCACGGACCACTTGATATTTTGCCGCATTGAACTGAATAGACGATTCCGTTGTGACTGCTGACGTCACCGGCAACGGCAAGAAGATGAAGGGAAGAACAAGTGCAGAGACAAAACACACCTGCTGCGCATGCGCAGTGGGCCAGAACTTGTTCTTCCGGATTCAGCGATGTCAACAGTCACGCCGGAATCGTCCGTAGTATGTTTTCAATGTCTGGCAAATTTGCTACCCACGTAAGACTGTTTAGTCTTTTTGTACCTTCAATGGAATAAACTCAAACTATCCTTCACTCTTTTCGTCATTATTCTCCTACAATCAATGTTCTTTTAGGTGTCGAGCGGCCGCCCAGACAGACTCGCACGCCTTTTCGCCTGCAGCCGCCTTTCTCATCAGTTGACCGCCAACCCTGGTAAAAATGAAGTGTTGAACGAAGCTCTAGCGTTTCACAGTGAGGTGACGAACAGTTCATCTCACGAAACGTTGTAAAATGACGATGTATTTGGATGACGCCTGTCCTCGTCATATGAAGAAAACCGTGAAAGTGAATTGACGCAAAACCGTAATAAAGTTATTTAACTGCATCACGTCACACTGCTTCTTATCGCATTAATGCGTCGTGACGGTACGCCCCAGTCCCAGTGCACGCTCACTGACGCTTACTGACGGTCGGAACCGTCAAACACTGTAAAAAGTCTACAAAAGAAACAATCCTCTCCTGAAAAAAAAACAGCGGCTCAAAGCGTTTTTTCAGACATGACTCTGTGGTTAGTAACTGTATTTCAGTACTGCAGATATAACTACAGATTGTGCACAAATCCTCCCATCCGGGAGGCATATTGCCATACCCTACATGAGAAAAAAACCACAGGGCCCAATGGCGCCCTCTGATTGGCTGTTGAACCCATGGCAAATCGCGTGTCGTTCTGAATGCGTCTGTGCGTGTGCGTTTCATGTCCTCATATACTCAGATGTCTGCAGGACCAAAAGCAAACTGTTAACGTTAAGTTTTTTTAAAAAGGAGGTTAAAAACAATGGTTTTAGTCTTTTGAATGGTTGCTTGTTCTGTGGTATTTATATATGTATGTCATGGAAAACTAGGAATTTTAGATGAAAATGTGTGTGTAATTTCAAACTACCACAATTTTAAATTTACACTTGATTTCCTGTAGAAATTTTTGAACGTAAACGGTTTCTAGTTACTATCAGAGGCGCATGTCATCCCCGTCAAATGTGCTTGTTGAGAGAAGTTAATTTCTCCTGAGTCCAGTGGCATTCTGCCACCAAGAAAGCTGCAGCAATATTCCTGTGCTTAATCTATTATAATTTCATCTACAAAGTATTTGATATCAGTCATTGAGTCGCTGGCAGTCACAAGAAATATCTTGATTACTGACATCACTTGCCTCGACCAATTCATCGAAAAACCCTCACTTAATTATTTTGAATCTACTTGTCTGAAATTATTCCGTGACAATTTAATACTAACGCTATCTTATTAATTCATAATTTCTGGACATAAACTATGCATGGTTTACTTCGAAGACTGTTGCCTATGCCACTGTTAACTAAAGTCGTTCCTGTGATCAATGTTTCACACTGCACATATGTACATGCATATATCCTATTCTGCTCCTTTTTTTTCTGTATCGATGTATCCGTCTAAATCTGTCTGAATTCACAGAAGTGAAATGCTCTTTGCAATGCGGGAAGCTTTTCCCAATAACAATCTCTGCTGCTTCCTACAATTATAAAAAGTCATTTCATTGTTTCCACTTTGAAAAAAAATCTTGTTTACTTTGTACAGTCTTTTTTAAGTGTTATCATTTTCCTTATGTTAACATTATAAGTTTGTTGCTGGCATAGGACGCTTCGGAACGTCACGCGGGCGCTACGCCGTGCGATTTGCCATACCGGACTTAGCAGCCAATCAGAGGGCGCCATTCGGCCCTGTGGTTTTTTTCTCATGTAGGGTATGGCAATATGCATCCGGGAGAGAGAGGGAGGGAGAGGGAGAGAGAGAGAGAGAGAGAGAGAGAGAGAGAGAGAGAGAGAGAGCTTCGTCGTCTCCAAAAATCTCATACATTCTCATAAATTCCTTCGCATTCTTATTCATTCCGTCACATTCTCTTACATTCCCTGACATTCTCAGACATTCTTGCATTCCATCACATTCGCACAATTATTCACATTCTCATACACTTAATTCTTACAACAATCTCTCACATTCTCCTAACATTCTCGACAATCTTTCACACTCAACCGCAAAACATTCACACACATTATCACACATTCAGCACATTTTTTATTCAGTTGTACACGTTTTCAGGCTGTGGGTCACCCCTCGGAACACTGCGCTACGCCTCCAAGTTACTCCAGTTTGTGAGCTGGCGACCGAGCTGGCGACGCCACACGCCTCTGAATGAATCAATGAATCATTTGTGCGTGTTGCGTCAGCCCGGCGGCAGCCCCGCAGCCACAATACACGTCCTTTACGTCCTATACGGCGCAGAGTACTGTACTACACAGACGCCGCACTCGAGACGAGCCCCCTTGACCGTTTCCCCGCGTCGTGCGTTCGAACAGAGTGTTGTGTACAACTTTGTTGTACATATATATGGACAAACATGTTTGCACGCAAGCTTTTACGGACAAGTTTATGCATAATTGCGTAATTGCGTACAATTTCGTACACAAATGTACACAAAACCGGCTTGTGTATAGTGTTGTACATAATTATGCATGAATTTGTACGTTTGCCACGTACGTTTTCACACATCCGTAATTACGGACAAAAATTATTCCCAAACCTTTGCTCGCGAAATTGTACACTATGTGTACAAAGTCATACATAATTATATGAATTCGTACAAAATTGTGGATGCTTCAAAACGTACATATTAAGATCAAAACTGTGTGCACAGTAATTCAGTGTCCTAAAACAATGCTGTGACACGAGAGCTTACACATGAGGCTTTTATTAGACGAAGACCCGCAGACCGTCACAGGCCGACTTGGCAAGGCGCCGGCCAACAGGTCGGAGCCGGGCGCACGTGTTGCCGGCACCAGCTGCGCGCCCGCGCCTCCGCGTCTGTAGGCTATCCGAGCCGCCAGTAGGTCAGGTGAGGTGCACAGGAGGTCCGAGCGGTCACAAACACAGAAACGTGTTGTGTACGATTTTTTTTGTTCGTAATTATGGATAAACATGTTTGCACACAAGCCATTCTGTACAAATTAGTGTGTAATTGCGTACAATTTCGTACATAATTATGTACATTATTACGCATCCCACGAGGGGGGCCGCTGGCGACTTGCGATGCGTTGGCGACACATGACCTAACCTAACCACAGCCTGTATCGAAAGTTTGGGAATTATGGGACATTTACCAAAAACAATCCGCGTCCCGTGACAAGAACGCCGGAGCCACGCAGAGCGGTGAGCTGCCGCAGGTACACGTCGCGCCTCAGCGCCCGCTCAGGTACCTCGGCCCCGGACAGCGTCGCGAAAACTAGAAGAAGAAGCACTCAGCCGGAGGCAACGTCCTGCGTGTGACGGATGGCGAGGGCCGGGAGCCGACGACTGGCGGGGGCAGGCCGACTGGCCCGACCGGGCGGGGCGGGCGGCGGCGCCGGCCCGGGCGTCTATCTCGGAGCTGTCTTCCGCAGCCCGAATACTTACCTACTCGCGCCCTCTTCTCTCTCTCTCTCTCTCCCTCTCTCTCTCTCTCTCTCTCTCTCTCTCTCTCTTCCCTCTCTCTCCTTCTCCGTTCTCTTTCTGTCTCTCCCTCCCCCTGTCTCGGCCTTACCTCTTGCCCCCGCCCTTCCGCCTTCTCTCTCCCGCTCTTTCTCTGCCCCCCCCCCCCCCTCTCTTCTCACCCTCCCGTGCTCTCCTCTGTCCGTTCCGACCCTTTTCCTCTTCTTCTCTCACTTCTCTCACTTCCCACCACGCAGTCATTTTGCGACGGCGGCGGTTAATGCCCCCCTACCTCCTGCCGTGTCTGCCAGCTGTATCCACCAACGCTGAGACGAGTTGCGTCCCCCCCCCCCCCCGGCCCCCTACAACCCCCGGCCACCCTCGGCCCGTTCTTCCTCGTGGCCCGTTGCCAGTGATTCGAGTGAGTGCGATAGGTCAGGGCTCCTCCACAAACCACGTAGCGATGATAATCGGCGACAGCCGGCGAGGCTGATAAGCGTCCGAGATACGTAACGCCCGAGCGCCCCCCCCCCCCTAACCACAAGCAGACACACACACACACACACACATCCCCGACGCCGTCAAGTTCAAGTTCGGCGCGCTTGTGAAGATCACAATGCCGTCATGGGAACGCGAATCGACTGCATCTGGAACTGTCATGCCAGCGCGTTGACAAGGCGGTGCACACGTCTGACAATTTGCATGAAGTGTACGTATCCGCGTGCAATTTTGTATATTCATGCGCGAATATGCGCATTTTGCAGTCTATATAAATATATGAGGAGTTTTGGGCGGCGGCTGTCTCCGTTTTCTGTTTTTTATTTGGCATGAACTACGGCCATCCTCGGAACGGAGTCGAGTCGCCGATCGCTGACTGAATCACTTGACCCTCCACCGGGAGTCGAGCGTCGCGTCGGTGGCGCTGCCCAGCAGACACACTCGCATTCTCCTCACATCAAGTCTGCCGCGGGGCTCCGTAACATCATAACATGGCAAAATAACGCAAAAGATTGATGTTAATAAGTTACCGTAGCCTCGCGTTATTAACACTGTAACGTTATAGCGATTTTTGATTCTCCAACAATTGAATCTCAATTAAGTGCGGCATGTCTCTGTGAATTATGAGTTGTAATAGCTAACTTTGTATTTCTAGCTTGGGATGCTCTATATATTTGCTTAACCTGTCATCTAGCACAACGCACCACAATAACGCGGCTCAAAGTTTTTTTTAATAGTATTTCAACGTTACTTGGTATTAAAAGCTTTAGACCCCTGGCCGGTTTTGCCAATCGTATTTGCATAGCCACACCCTCGACGATGTCTGTCCAGATCTGCAGCTTACGGACAGAAAATCGTACTTCCAAAATGCACTTAGAAATTCGTCGGGATGAACTCAAAAATAAATGTTACAGCAGTACATGGCCCATCAATCCATAGTATCTAAAGAAGAAGGTTGCAGGGCTGTAGTAGCTAAAGCTTCACAAGGGGACGGCACACGCCCGTGCTTCTCAAAATCTTTTTCTAATTAAATTCTATATGTGCCCAGATTAGTCCTAATTAACATTTTTAGGCACGAAGTGAAACGGAGTTGCCTTATCGTCTGACCGGATTGGACTTTTTTTTCTTTTAAGCATTGCCCTTATGGCCCTCTAACAGAATTTTCTGAACTAAAATCTTTTTCTAATTAAATTCTATATGTGCCCAGATTAGTCCTAATTAACATTTTTTAAAATCCTCGGGTGAAAACTCGATTCCATGGATTTATTAGATTACAGATCACAGTTTTACTGGTAGGCCTCATCGTGGTCACCTCAACTCACTTTTTCCGTGGTTTTCATCGGAAGAGGTCATGTGACCCCATTTTTGGAATCCAGGGATCTAGCTGAGCTAAATTTGGTTCTCAAATTTAGAGTCTGAGGTCGAGCTCTTAAAACAGCCTCTCCAAGCCCCTTATTGCCCAGAATCGGGCGATGAGTAGGACCCTTTCATTTTCAGTGATGACACCTCACTGTTAAAAATATATTGGGAATTCCTGAAGTCCTCCGGGAACTTTTTTACCAACTGATCCTTCGTTTTTTCGCAACGTACGACATATTGAGATTCGCTAAATTCTGAGGCACATTCAATAGGGGACACATTGTCCTCCTCAATAGCTAATATCATCACTCAAAGTAACGCATACTCCCTGTGACAAGTGATTTTATCCGGCGAATTCGTGGAGGTTCTCTGGAAATTCACAAAGGACTGTCGGAAATAAAATTACCAGCTGATCCTTCGTGATTTCCCAGACTTTTGTTTTAACAGTGCTCCTGGTGCACTCCCATTACACTCCTACTCCTAGTTATGTCTCTTCGACACATCACCTACCGTTGGCCAGCTTTTCCGTTGTGCACCATGGCGACCTTGCGGACTGTACTCTGGCACAGAGTTCCGAATCGGGTGGTCAGGCCGGGCTCGCGTTGCCCGACTGCGTTCTAGATCTTTGCCCGAAGCGTACCCGACCGTAGCCAGGAATAGGCTCGGTTACGCTCGGGCAGTGCTTTCGGACGCAGCCGGGCAACGCGCGCCCGGCCTGACCGCCCGATTCGACACTCTGCTCTGCTCTGGCAGGCAACCGGCATCTTATCTACTTCCCGACCTGCCCCACTGCACGTGTGTGGCGGCGCCCTCGGCCCGTAAGGCGGGTGAAACTAATTATATATATTTGTATGTATATACATATATAATTATATATGGCCTATATATAGGTCATATATAAGTTATATATACATTATATGAAACTTATATAAATGTTATTTGTAGGTTATATATAGACACATAGTTATACAGTTCGTGGCGACTCATTATATATTCGAGTATATATATATATATATATATATATATATATATATATATATATATATATATATATATATATATATATATTTATTTATTTATTTATGATGTCATATACACTGCAAGAGATTGTCGTTTTTAAACGACTTTTTGAAGAAACTAAATTATTTAAGAAAACTTCGTAAAATAACGATATTTTCTTACCCACGATATCTAGTCATCAGACATGTGTGAACAGCTGAATTGACTTCTTCATAGTTGAAATAGAATGAAGAGAACATATCGCATCGTTATCCTCTAAAATTAAGGCGACTTGTCCTCTGGAATATAGAAGGGGTCTGCAAATTCCTCATGTTTTTCGTTAAAAAAACGACGAAAGCTTCGTAAAATTATTCGTTTAATAACGAAGGTCTTCAGTTCTCAATCAATCAAACAATATTCGTTTTCAAACGACTGAATTTTTTACAGTGTATAATTATATATATCATATCATATATATCATATGTAACTCTTTTTACCTGGTGTGAGGCGGGTTGCGCACAGGGCAGGCGCGCCCCAGCTGCTGTCGGGCGCCCGTCATTATTGGTCTGGCGGACAGTGGGCGAGATCCTAGAGCCATCACGGCGCGAGAACGGGCGACCCGCAGACGCTTTAAATTGACGCAGCGGTTCTTCAACGCCACAGCTCCCAGCGGCCACCCAGCCACTAGGGCAAAGGCATGCCGCACAAACGGGGCAGCCGGGTGCGGGGCTGCGGCCGCTCGCGCTGGTATGCGCTGGGCCACGATAACAGGTTTGTCAAATTTACCGATTTCACTTTTAAAAAATTCTGTAACATAGCATAACCAAGATTTTTGCCGCACAATCACTGACTTAGGCCCACGCACTTGGCCGAATGCGTTATTCAAAAACTGTGCTAATTTGAAAAGGTTCTGACTGTACGGCAAAAATTTGTTTCGTTAAACGACGAGAGTGTCTGGGACGATTTATCAATCGCAAAAATATGTCGCCACTTTGCGAGATTAATTCGTCACGTGACGACAAACTTCTATAACGAACGAACCGTCTTATATCGCCAAACTGAAAGAGAAAACAATTTTCTATCTATTGCGCAAAACTAGCTGACGATTCAATCGTCATCACTGAAATGTTTTAGGTTTTCACAAAGGAAAAGTCGGTAAAAAATTTCCGAAGTTCTTCGTGATTTTTACAACTTTCTTTTATCAGTGATCTGATTTACGACGTTGTCGTTTCCTAGATTAAGCCAAAGGATTGCCGTAAAGTGACGATTAATACTGTATTTTACTGTGTTTCGGTGGCAAATGAGATCGATGTTTAGAATTCGCTGAAAGTTGACCTAACCCCAATAAAATCTGACACGAGCGTCGTAGAGAATTGGACATTATTTGCTAGCCGGCAGCGTGGGAGGTTTGGCCGAGACGCGCGACAAATTCGCAGTGAGTCGCGTGCTATGACCGGGCACATCTTTAATTTTTAAAAAAGAAGAAGATTAATGTTGGTTCAGACTTCAGATGTACGGTAGTGAGCATTTCTTTACAACAGTGGAAATCCATCATCAGCATTTGATTCATTCACAGGAAAAACGATGCGGTTTGCATATTTTTGTAAGCTCTAAACTGATCACTCGAGTGATGTAAATGTTGTTTCTTAACTCAAGCAATTGTATTCCAATTATATGTACGAAAACTTCACTACGCTGGAGTTTGAAAATAAACAATGTAATCAATCAACAATGGGAGCCATCAACAAGAAAACGTCCCGCATGGAACTGGGACTCAAAAAAACATCTGTCCGCCGTCGCACTGGACGCACTTGACGACGACGGCGGGCGCGAGTCGAGCCGTGAGCGCGTCGAGCTGCACCCGGCAGGACTCCGTGTTGTGGGCCATCTCGTAGTAGCGGGGCACGTGCCGCTGCAGCGAGAGGCGGCGCAGCGCCCGCAGCCCGCACCGCGCCAGGCCGTCCGCCAGCCCGGGGAACCAGCCGTACTCGTCGTGGCCATGCTTGTAGGAGGCGGTGCCCACCTCGAGCTCCTCCAGCGTGCTGCCGTGCGCGCGCACCAGGGACAGGAGCGTGGCCTCGCTGTTGAGGGCCACGCTCAGCCACCGCAAGCCGCTGTGTGCGAGCGGCGTCGGCGGCAGCGCCACGTCCTCCTCGAAGGACATGTCGTGCAGGGTGAGCCGCCACAGCCTGGTCGTGAACAGAAATGCACGCTGCATTGACCAAAGAACTTGTGCCAAGATACACCAATTGCCTCTCGAGCACTATCAACAATCAATGCTTTAAGTAAAATGCGCTTGATCAAGAGATTTCTATTAACTTCTACACTGAAATTTCTCCGCCAAGCAATGTGACTGAAACAATTACCTTTCTCGAGGATTGTGTCCGTTACATACGAATGCTTAAATCTACCGTATGGATGCGACATTTGAGCATCTTATCCTTTATACATACTAGGCAATTCAGAAACGCCGCACTTTTTATGGGATATGCAATCCCGCAACGCACTATCTCCGTCTCTTACTGGCTTAATTTTTAAGGCTAACCTTAAACACTAAAAAATTAGTACGCATTTGGAAATATTAACGCTAGTGATCATGTAATACCTACTACAGCTGTAGTACACTGTACAAAGAGATCATATTAAAAAACTGAATGAGGTGAACAGAAATTACTCGAATTTAATCCCAAAACGTCTGTAAAGAGATACTCTTTTTAAATTTAGCACTGATTTTTAAAAAAATCTAAATCGTTATTAACAGAATAAATGTAAATGTACAAATTTGAACATAATTATGTACAGAATTACACACACATAATTCATGTATAAAATTGTGCATTGTGCACCTATGTACGAAATTGTACATAAATTGTGTATGCGCAATTCTGTACATAATAATGTACAAATTTGACATTGACATTTATTGTGAACTTCTGTAAAGATTGTATTTAATAACTTTTACTCGGCACCCACCTGGGCATCCGCTGCACGTCCAGCAGCTGCGTCATGTTGACGACCACTATTCGCAGCTCCTCCAGCCGCAGCGGCAGGCCCGGGTCGCCGACGGCGCCGTCCTCCGAGCCGCCGCAGTGCACGTCCAGCCGCCGCAGGACGGGCATGGCCTCCAGCGCGCGCATGTGCTCCTCCTCGCACGTGCTGGACATGTGCAGCTCCCGCAGGTGCGGCGACAGCTTCTGCAGCAGCGGCAGCAAGGGCGCCTCGCCGGGACCGCTGTCCAGATTCGTCACTCTAGACACCTGCGGAACAAAAATGACACCGGGAGCACAGTACGACGGGTCCTATGAACAACGGCAGATCTCCACTGTAAAAATATTTCGTCATGTGACGAAACATATTACTGACGAATATTTGTCACCTAAATATTTCGTCACTCTACGATTTTCTAGTCACGTAACGAAATATTCCTGTGACAAAATTTCGTCACTTCTGTGCTAAACGTTTTAAAAAAATGATTTTCAATCATTCCCAGATACAATTGTTTTTTGTGACGATTTTTCGTCACAACATGTGTGACGAAAAAATCTTGAACAAAATTTAAGAGTGAATTTTTTGTAAAGTGACGAAAAAAGTATTTTTTTACAGTCCCAGCTCCGGTCAAACAAGGACCGAAGTGGTATTTTTTTGACCTACCGATATTTTTGCACATTTGAAATCAGAAGAGGCTATACACTAATGTACTGTGTACAATTTTGTACAAAATTATGTACGTTTTTAAGCATCCATAATAATGGACGAATTCATCCACAATTATATACAAATTATCCATAAATATGTATGAATTTGTACGCAAGGGTGTACGAAATGTTTTTTGTACATAATTATGGATGTGTAAAAACGCACATAGTAAACGTGCGAATTTACACGCAATTATGTACAAAATTGTTCACAAGCCGAATTTGTACATAATGATGGACGGAATTGTACGTAATTACGCACTAATTTGTGCATAATGGCTTGTGTACAAACATGTTTATCCATAATTGCGTACAAAAAAATTACACAACACGTTACTATGAATTCGTCCAGATCTGCAAAAATAGCCTTCAATTTCTTCGAAGTACGAAGGATTTCATCGTACCTTTTTACTGAGCATGTACACTTCCAACATCCATAGGCTACGTACAAATTTAAGCGTATGATATTGTCCATGAGGCACATTTGTACAAGTACTGATAGAATCGCATGCGTAACGCTTCCGTACAAACAGGTTGTGCAAAAATTGCAAAAAGTACACAAACTTTTAGCTTGGAGTACAACAGCGGAGGCAACGGTTTACAGCTCCGTGCCATCAGCTCCCGCCGGCCAGCGCCGGGCTGGCAGGCAGCCCTCCTGCCCGCGCTGCCCGTTGGGCGGCGCAGCCGGCGCAGCCTTACCTTGGCACCGGTGCGGAGCAGAGCGGACAGCTTCATGTCCGCGTGCTCCGCGCATGCCGGCGGGCCGATGCCGAAGAGGACGTCGTCGTCCAGCTCGTCCCACAGCTCGCAGGAGAAGCACTCCAGGTCAACCTGCAGGAGGGCGGGCGCGTGGAGGACGACCCTGGCCGCCCTCGACACCATCTCGAACAGCTCGGCGCTGCCGCTGCGGTGGTAGCACGGGGGCACGTCCACGCACACGCGCTCCCAGAGGGACGGCTCGAAGGCCAGGCGCCGCCAGCGCTTGCAGACCAGCGACACGCAGTCCAGCAGCGTCGCGCCGTCCCGCAGGAACCCGAGCACGTGCAGCAGGAGCTCGTCCGGCAGCTCCTCCATGTCCTGCGCGCACGATAATGGCATGTCTCGAGCTACACGGCTGAACGGTAAATGTTTGTGAAAGGACAAAAGGCAACGAGTTTTCAAACATTTCACACGGTTATACCACACACGAAATACATAGGAACAATTTTGTGCATAGCTCCGCTCAAAATTAAACAAGCACAACATTACGCACACTTTTTGTGCACACTTAAGAACGCAAATTTACATAACTAAGCACAAAAAGTGCATAATTGAGCACAAAAGTGTGCACAGCATCCGTATGCTTACTTTTGTACGTAAAGATTACACATAAGGATTGGTATGCATAAAATAAGTGTAAACGGTTTGCACAACGCCTGCGATGAGGTTAGAAGAGCTGCGCTACGCAAACAAATGTCCGCAGTTGTCCCTCAGGTGTACTTACTTACCCGTACTGATGCCGTTCAGTCATCACCAGAAGTTATTGAATTGTCCATAGCTGTTCAATCACCGGCGCTTCTGTTTGTTTACAAAAATATACTTTTAAATGACAGTGAGCGCTTCTCTTCTCTCCCCGTCGCATTTACTGCCAACGTAAAACAAATCACCAATATAGACTGCACAGCATTTGCGTCTTCCAACAGAACGTCGATAAGTTCTCTCGCAACGAAATCCACACCAACAGTAAAGATTTCGTTAAGCGCAAATGAGCCAGAAATCTAAAAACATTTCAAGCGCCAAGCTGACTTGCATGCGCCTCGGGCCCTAAGCAATGTTGGCAGCGAAGCGGACACTCTAGTCCCCCTCCCCACCACCGCTGTGGCTGACCTTGGCAAAGACCGCCTCCTCCGCCTCCTTCCCCTCTTCCTGTTCTGACACCATCCACGGTATTACCAAGCGCCACTGCAGCGCGCAGCTGTGCCTGGACCGACCACGGTATCAGAACACCAAGCCAGACCCCTTCATAACACACACAGGCGCTCGCACACACATACACACGATGCGGGCGAAGTTTTCATGTGAAATTTAAAGATGGTCATGACCGAAACGCGCCTTAAAAAAATGAAGCTTTCTTTTCCTGTGATGCTAGTAAGTTGTTAGTACTACGCGCTAAATGTAAATGTATTGTGGCTCAGTCGTGATCTCAAGCACGTCTAAAATATTGTGTGTTGCTATGGATTTATTTTTATTTTTCCTAATACTAAAGAGTGCCTTAACATTGTATCTTCCTACATCAGGGGTCGGCGAGCAGGTCGGGATTCTGCACCGACTTTGGACTGTAGTGCTTGGTCTGGCGGCGCTCGGCTCGGCTACCGGCAGCGGGAGGCCGAGCTGTCAGTCCCCCGGGTCGTGCTGGGCGCCAGCTAGACTCGTCTGACCCCACCGCAGCCGATCCGGCAACTGAGCCGGAGCGAACTTAGCCGAGCGCTGCACCGGCCGGCTACCGGCTACCTGCTCGCCGACACCCTGAGCTAGATGAGTTTTAAATGTCGGCTGAAAGACAATACCACACCGATTAATCAAACATTTGCACTAAGGCAGACGAACGTTCGGCCCCTTAACAACAGAGCATGTTCTTGTTTTGCCTTTGGCTTAGTGGTTATTGTGTCCGAAAACCCATGACACGTTGAAATGCTCCGTTGTATTCGTAAACTGCAGGACGGAAGCGTGTGGCCGCAGAAGGAAGGCGCAACGAAATGGCAGGCGACAGCCGTGACACAGCGCCCGGGAACGTAGACCACCCATCCTTTCGCAGCTGGCCCGTCGGTGAAGCAGACCGCGGCTGAATGGGTTGCCTACTCCTACGGCGCTCGGTGACTGCGCAGTAAGCGCGTTGCGTTGTAGCTACACCAAAGAAAACAAGCTGGTCCGTCCCCCTGTCAAACCTCGGTGCCAGTTCCGCTCCACTGGCAACTCCGTTACACAGCTTGGACTGCCGGTGTCAGCGGGCAAGAGTACCCCCTTACCACCGGTACTAAATCCCTAGGGATCCTTTACCCCCGGTATACCAACACTAGTGATCCTTTACCCCCTGCGCGGGGGTAAAGGATCCCTAGGGTTGGTTTACCGGGGGGTCCCTAGGGATTTAGAACCCCCCCTGGGTCACTAGGTTAGGTTAGTCTAGGTTGGATTAGGTTTCTCGAGACCATCTACCCCCCTGTGACCCCGGGGGTAACGATTCCCTAGTGACCAAGTATCCATCATATCCCTAGGAACCCGTTACCCCCTTGGCTTCAAATGTAGGGGGGTAATCGATTACTAGGGACCCTTTACCCCCGGTAAACCAACCCTAGGGATCCTGTACCCCCTACCCTGGGGGGGGGGGGGGGGGGGTAAAGGATCCCAAGGGATGGTTTACCGGGGGGTCTTGGGTCCCTAGGGATTTAGTACCGGGGGTAAGGGGGTAATCCTGCACCCTACACCGTTACTCCGAGACTTTGCCAGGTGACACGTATTGTTGTAACGATTAAAATCGTTAACCTCAGCCCGTCTCGACTCACGGAGTGCCCTTGCAGGCACACTACCTGCTGCGGCGCGGCAAACCTTGCCAATCTCAAATAGGAAAATCCTCACAGACGAGAAGCGCGACAATGCTTGAGAATAGTTGCGGCCGTACGTTTATCTATACGTCATAAAGGAAGTTTACCCTCCAAATTCTAAGTTTCTGGGGAAACGATAAGTCAACGAACAGGCGTCCGAGCGAACGGTCGGGATCAGACTATAACACTAAATGTTTATGGACTTTTTTTCTGTGCATAACTTTTGCACAATCCGTGTGTGCGTAAGCCTTACGCACACGACTTCCTCCGTAATTACGAACAATTATATGCGTAGTTACGTACAAAATCTTCTTATGAACAGTACTGTGCATAGTTACGTATAAATTTGAACGTAGTCTATGGAAGTGTATGTGCATGCGTAGTTACGCACAATTACCATAGTACTTCAGTTACGGACAATGTTATGCATAGCTACGCACAAGTGTGTCCGTAACTTAGGTACTATGTCAATCGTGCGTAACTACGCATGCACATACACTTCCATAGGCTACGTAGAAATTAATGACGTATAAAATAGTGTGCGTAACGCTTGCGCACAAACGGATTGTCAAAAAATTATGCACATGAAAAAAGTCCATAAAAATTTAGTGTGCGGCTCCCCTCCGTTTCTATCGAAACTTGTCGGGACAAGCTATAAAGCGAAAAATAAAGAAAAACCAAAAAAAAAACTTGACATCTTAACCGTAAACTGCGTCGGGAGAAATCCCTGCAAGCGGATATCGTAAAGAGCGAATTCCAATTGCTTGTTCACCTTTTCGGACCTTTTAAGCTTACTGCTCCTGATCCCGTTCCTTGGTGATTTGAAGTGAAAATACGCGCTACGTTGCTTATTAACGCATCGGCAAAACGAATTTTCAAAAAAAAAGACAACGAGGTAATCCCTATTTCACGAACACAGTCAAGGAACACCGGCCAAGGAAAAAAAAACGCACCAACGCCAGCTGGTTTGTCGAAGGTAATAAAAAGAACACTCGTGCACCTAAGAGAGTAACAGCGCGTACTTTTTGTGCTGGTAAGCGTGGTATACCACTAAACTCGGTTTTTAAAATGTTGTTCGTCGTTTGAGAGACATTTTAGCACAAAAACCTTGTGTCCACGCGGTCTCTGGAGACTGAGAAAGTGGAGGCGCAAAACAGTGATTTTCTTACTTGCCCGGTCCTGCACTGACCCTACCTGGCAAACGCAGATTAAGGATGAAAGTTGTTGAGGTATCGAGTTTTCCGTTTGGGGCTTAAATGTTGCAGGGGAGGGTGGGAGGAGGCTCTTTGTTCAATTAATAAGGGCGAATCACCAGGAGCTGGAGATTTGGTTAGTAAAGGTACATTGTTTAATTGTTTTAATAGTATTTTGATGAAATGATGAAATTCTCTTTTGCTAATTTTCTCTCCAGCGCCGTTATTCTCAAAGCGCCTGCGAAGCACGGGGTAGGCAGTCCCGCCGTGCAGAGCTGCTCGACAGAAGTGCCTACCCCCCAGGCGCTCGGTTGCACACCTTAAAACCGAGCAGGCCTGTCCTCCGCTCCCCCGGTACCTCTGTTCGACCACGCTAAATTACTGTGTACAATTTTGTACATAATTATGTACGTTTTTAAACATCCATAATTGCGTACGAATTTATCCATAATTATGTACGAGTTCATCCATAATTATGTATGAATTTGTACGCAAGGGTGTACGAATAGTTTTTGTACATAAATATGGATACGTAAAAACGTACATAGTAAACGTACGAATTCATACCAAATTATGTACAAAATTGTACACAAGCCAAATTTGTACATAAATATGTACGAAATTGTGCATAATTATGCAGTAATTTGTACATAATGGCTTGTGTACAAACATGTTTATCCACAATTACGTACAAAAAAATTGTACACAACACGTTACTGTGACGGGGGTTCTTGGCAAGCTAGGCCCTGCCGGTGGCGTTCGCGGGGCCCTCCGCCCGTCACTCGAGAGTGTCCGGTGGAGCGTACTATGATAACGATGGTGCCTTGTAGGCGCATCATGCAAAAGCCAACCCCAACCTAACAATCCTCATAAAACAGAAATGCCACAAAATTTTGTTGTTGCCACCGTCCGTTTATCTACGCCATAGAGAAGTCTACCAACGAGAAGTCTTACGTCGCCCAAGGAAAAAGGAAAAGGAAAATCTACGGGGGTGCACGCTAAATTACTGTGTACAATTTTGTACATGATTATGTACGTTTTTAAACATCCATAATTGCGTACGAATTTATCCATAATTATGTACTAATTCATCCATAATTATGTACTAATTCATCCATAATTATGTACTAATTCATCCATAATTATGTATGAATTTGTACGCAAGGGTGTACGAATAGTTTTTGTACATAATTATGGATGTGTAAAAACGTACATAGTTAACGTACGAATTCGTACGTTATTATGTACAAAATTGTACACAAGCCGAATTTGTACATAATTATGTACGAAATTGTGCGCAATTATGCACTAATTTGTACAAAATGGCTTGTGTACAAACATGTTTATCCATAGTTACGTACAAAATAATTGTACACAACACGTTACTGTGTGACCAACGTCAAATTGTTGGCAAGATTCAAAACAAATGCAGAAAGATGGAGAAACAAAAGATCTGGCTTTGGGTAGGACCAACGTCCAAAATACTCGCACGTAGAGGTGGCGGCGGAGGCCACAAAGCCAATGCTACTACGCCAGGGGCATAGAGGAGACGGGCTGCTAACTGAAGACCGACCCAGCCCGCTGGCGCCAGGTATGGCCACCGCGTTGCTACGGCAGTGCAAGAGAAAGAGAGAAAGGAAAAGAGAAGGATGCTCACGCCCACCGCGTGCGCCAAGGCAAACGGAGGCGGATCTTATACCTAACTTATACCTAATAATGTATACCTAGTAAGCCGGTGAGGTGAACCCTGAAGATCCCGACGCACTTCCACCATACACAAGTCGGTCTACCCGCACTCAGGCAATTCAGGGGGGGTGCGCGACTTGCTGGGAGGCAGCTGGAGCCTATGTACAATTTCTTACGTGTTATGTAGGCATTTTAACACAATTATATTAAATTCGTACAATACCATATGTACAAATCATTTTGTACATAGTTGTGAATACAAAAATGCAAGTACTTTACGTGTTAATTTTTAAGTATGTAAATACAAAAATTTAAATAATCCAAATTTGTGCCTAACTGAGTAACTGAATACAGATAAATTTATTACATACCGCCTAGGTTCAGACCCTTTTACGCACGTTGAGAACTTTAAAATTTACACAAGCTGTGCCAGTTGTGCGAAATTATGTACCAAGTCGTAAATATTTCACTGCATTGAACTCCAGTGAGAAGCGGGGCGGCCGGTGTCGGTGCCTGTTGTATGTTGCCGTTGTCTCCGGGACATGCTCGTCCTCGCGCGGTTGATCCCCAGCACCTGGCCGCCCCGCGCCTACTCGGCAGGGTGATATACAAATGCATTTAGACAAGAGACAACAGACTAAAGTCTTATTAACAATTTGTGCGTAAGTTACAGACGATTCTGCACGTACGTAAGCTCATGCATAAGTTTATTGGCTGAGCGATAGCGAAGCCCTAGACCGGTTGGGTCAAAAATGTTTTGTCTGTCTGTCTGTGTGTCTGTCTGTCCGCGCGATTTCTCGAGAACGGTTAGTCGTAGAAGGCTGAAATTTGGGCCCTATCTTCCTACCAGCATATCATAGTCAACCTCACATTTGGGTTACCGTAGCTCTAGTAGTTTCTTAGAAATTTTTTACAATTCATATAAAATGCCACTCTGTAGACACTAGGTCCGGAATTACTTTGGGTTGGTTACAAAAAAAATTTCTCCCACTAAGTGGGACACTGGTAGGCCCGAAGTTTTGCACATGTTTAGGCATTTTGTAGATTTGTAGGCTCGGCACATCGACGATGGGTACCCGGCAAGGGCTGCGCAACAAAAAAGAAGGACGGAAGATTTGGTGGTGGTCTAGAAAAGGATGGAATAGCGGATGCAGCCAGCTGACGAGCCGAGCGGGGGTAGCTCTGTCCCTTTCTTTTGCCATTGGATGGAGTGAGATAGCTGAATTTCAAATGCGTTTTTACGCTAAGTGTTACATTTTATAAGTTTAAAAGTAGGTTTGCTGTACTTGCCCAGTCACCCTCGATAATTCTGTTAGACAGGTTTTTGATTTTTTGCCTCGTTATCGATCTACAGCAATTGGCCCTGTGGACCATAGATGCGCGTATAGTTGTGTCCCTTTCTTTCGCCATAAGAAGAAGTGAGATAGCTGACTTTTAAATCGATTTTTCGGCCACTTGGAAGCTTTTTCAAAGTGTAAAAACACGTCAGCGTGCCCTGCAAAAGTATCCTGCGTCCGCGTGCACAGTTTCAGAAAATTCTTATAGAGGGCCATAAGGGCAATGCTTAAAAGAAAAAAAAAGTCCAATCGGGTCAGACTATAAGGCAACTCCGTTTCACTTCGTGCCTAAAAATCGGGAAGATGTACTGCGGGGGCGCAGCCCTCTACTATCCCTTCTCACGGCTAAACGGAGGCCCCTTTCTAAATTTGCTGGAGAACCGACCCTCCGTGGAATGGGACAAGGAATACAGGCTTGTGCAAAGTAAACCCCTCCGTGCTCCCCCGTGCTCGAGATCCAAGATGGCGTCCATTTGAAGTAAACATTTGGGAATATCTGGAGAACCGAGCCATCTAGAGAGGTGCGGTTTGCAGCGCTGGCCATCGTAGCGGTTCGGCGATCATTGCGATCTTTCGGCAATGACACCGGGCTCGAAACCACGCACCCCGTCCTCGAGAGACACATTCCATCTTTTAAACGGTTCGGCCTAGCGTCGTGCGGTTTTCGACATTGGCCTTTGCAGGCCGCGGCAAAGGGGAACATGGGCGCCACACCAGGACAAACGCTCTTCACTCCACGCACCCCGTGCTCGAGAGCCAACTTCTATCTTTCGAACGGTAGGAGGTACTGACTTGCGGTTTTCGACGATGGACTTTGCGGGCCGCGGCAATGGGAAACACGGGCACCACGCCACGCCTACCGCTCTCGAGACCTTGCACCCCGTCCTCGAGAGCCACATTGAAAAATAAAAAGTCCAGCGCCAAAACCGCTGAGTGGTCCTCGGGGAGCCAGGATTTCCAACGTTAAAAGCAGGTTAACGATTTTATGAACGTAAAAATAAGAAAGTATTCGGTTCGAACCGGGGTCTATCTGTACGGCGATTCGACGCTTTACACAGCGCGGCTACACCGACATTGTAGGAAAAGGCCGTCCGTATGACTGTCACAAGCTGCGGCGCCGGCCTGCGGGCCACGGGACGCCGAACTGGGAAGCCGAGGCAACAATAACAGAATATTAAAATTTATTGAAACGATATTTAAACGCGACACAACTAACCTTGGTAATACATTGATGCAGATCACAAATTTGCAATTTTTTTAGGAGTTATGAACCTTCTGATATTTTCACCGACGACAGCACATTTGGTTTTCACAAGACAATGACAGCCGCATGGCCGCAGCCAGCCGCGGCTCGTGGGGCCCGCGGGGCCTGCTAACTTGCCAACAATGGTTTCAGAAGGGAACGCAGAGGGGAGAAACTGATGTTTTTTTTATTGTGATTTCAACACTTTTACCTGATGTAATTAGAAGGTGGCATATGAAACAAATATATTTTTGATAGTTTTTAGTTCATACACATACAGTGATGGTAATGTGAATACGGAGAAGTAAAAATATGCAGAGGGGAGGGATGTAGAAGCTAGAGAGGCTTGAGAGTGGGAACCCCCTGTAATTTAAACTTTGAATTTTTGGATCTGAGCTAATAGGATTTTTTCAATGAGAGTTTGTAATTTATTTGAAGAAAATATGTCATTTTAAAAAGTGTGCAATAGTTATTACCGGCGAATGGAAAAAAATAGAAACCTAGGGATAGTTATAATGGGAAGCGAACTCATAGGCTATGAGCGGCAACAATGGTTGGGAGGAGGAGAGAAAATGCGTAAAAGCCGCTGTAAAGGGCTCCTCGCTCCGCTCGGACCCCCAAAAAAATTGTTATACGAGTAAGTAAGCGATGCGCTATAGAGAGATGAGTTACGCGTTACTGCAGAAGGCGTGGGAGGGGGGGGGGGGGCTGCGAACGAGTACAGCCACTGGTCTCGAGACTAGGGACCCCAGGGCCACATGTAACGACCGCCGAAACTCGAGAACCGTGTCATAGAAATGCGCTTGCGGCACTGCACAAAGGCATCGTAGGGGTATGGCGAACAAATACAGCCTCCGGTCTCGAGACCAGGGACCCCGTCCTCGAGAGTCGTCGAGCAGCGGATCGGTGACTCGAGACGGTTACGCTCGGTTAGGTTAGGTTAGTGAGGACCTGGGTAGGTTAGGCTGAGTTAGGTAAGGGTAGTTTAGGAAAGGTTAACGGGCGCCGATGACAAAAAGGCAATGTAAGATACTCATGGCTGCCACAGCATGAGTGTAGCTGCGACTGGGCGGAAACAGCGACGCCCGCAGGGCGTCCTACTGAGTGGTTGGCTTCGCAGGGTCTTACTCGTCAGAAGACAGCCGCCGGCAGGCCAAGGTAGGCGTGCGCCAGGCGTGGAGTGATGGAACAGTGATTCGCGCTGAGCGAAGCCTGTTACGGCACGACGCGGTCTTGCGTACGCCTACCTTGTGCGTTATTATGCACAAGTTGTCCATACTTACGCATTGTATTTTGTGCATGAGCTTACGTACGTTCAAAATTATCTGTAACTTACGCATTAATTTGTATAAGAATTTTTTGTGAAGTGTTATAGGGAATACACACGTATTGCAACTACTTTTCGATCATCTCGTACATTTTTTTGTACGAAATTATGGATAAGCATATTTGTACACAAGCCATTATGTACAAATTAGTGCATAATTACGTATAAATTCGTTAGTTTACTATGTGCGTTTTTACACATCTACAATTATGTACAAGAACACTTCGTACACCCTTCCGCACACATTCATACATAATTATGGATAATTTGTACATAATTGTGGATGAATTCGTGCACAGTTATGGATGCTTAAAAACGTACGTAATCAAGTACAAGATTGTACACAGTAATTTAGTGTGTTGTGTGCAGTCCCCAACGCTAGTTTTCTCCCACAGCTTTGGACAGGGCTAGGAAACTCAGGCGAGGGGGCTGAGGAACGGATGGGGGGGGGGGGGGGGGGGGGGGCGACTTGGGCGATGGGGCAGTCTAACTCGGAGTGACAAAGTCACTACACGACAAGCCGAATTTCTCAACATTTTTATTTTATCTAAAAGAAGAGTAGAAATTACATCAGATATTAAAACGAGATCCAAGATTTGTTAAGAATGTCTCACATCGATAAATCGTTTCTTGCGACTATTATGTAGCTTACCCTGTAGCATTATTTAGTTTTATCATCTGGTTTTTCTTCACTGCACCACAGCAGCTGGAACACAATCTTCCCTCGGCGAGGAAAGAGCTGAAGTTGGCAGAGGAGGAGCCCGTTGAGAATATCTGTGCCCTGAGCAGGTTAGAGGAGGACGAAATCCTGGCAAACACTTGTCGAAAACAAGGTTGGTGTCATTTTGCTTTCTGTTTTGAGTTAAATGTAGATTTGTTGATATGATTGCTAAAATCTGGTTGTTTCTGTCTCTCCTTATAGAGGAAAAAATAAAGCAGCTAAGAAATGTCTGCGATGATCGACGCCTTGCTTTGGCCGCTGTAGAAAACAACTTGCGAGCTACAAAGGAGCTGTTTGAAGCTCAGGAAATTGCCTTGGACGAGCGAGGTTGATGTCATTTTGCTTTCTGTTTTGAGTTCCATGTAGATTTGTTGAAATGTTTGCTGAAATCTGGTTGTTTTTGTCTGTCTTTATAGATCGCCGACTTGATGAACTGGGGGAGGCGGGGCCTTCATCTAAGGCACTCCAGAATAAAGGGAAGTGTCATTTCCAATTATCTCGGAGTGAACATCGCGCATCATTCTGTGATTTGTGCTGCTTCTTGAGATTTTCCTTCATGTGCGTGCTACTTTTAACCCTCCTTGCTTTCTCCTCTCTTTCACAACTGTGTGTTCTGTTGACATTATACTGATGAAATCAATAATGAAATCATGGAATTCGCCGAGACATCAACAGCAAAGGGCCAATTACGCAGAGTTGAATTCTGGGACCAGAGGAAGGCGAGGTGGGAGGAGATCGGTAGGTCTCGCTGTGCTAAACAACCTTATGTTCCAGCTTTAAGGCTCTTGGAAGTTGCTGTCCCTTTCCTACCATTTCTGAAACTTTATCTGTTGGTTACAGGAAGAGAATCTAATTGCATAATGTGGCACTACCTGAAAAATCTTAAACCTCACCAACAGTAAAGTTTCAATAAATTTGTATTTCCTTTATTTTAGCTTTTAGCTTTTTTATGTATATCTATTCAGTAAAAATTTTTAATTGTAATACTTGTATTGTACATTATGAAATACGTACGTATAAAATAAATAATATACGTCATGAAACAATTTTTCTAGTTGAGATTTTATACTTTTATAGTTTTTAGTATAGATTATTGAGATGGTTATAGTGTACTTGAGAATTAAGTGGTCAACTGCCAGGTTTAATGTAATTGTATGTCATTTGTTTTTGAATTCTACGCAATGTAAAGGTTGTAGCTAATGGCTGATAGCCTCGCCAAAATAAAAATAGGCAAAAACTACCCCCAGCAACAATCCTGCTTGATTGTGAGAGAATGGAATTTTTTGGTACGGTCTTTGGTTTCCAACGCAGTAAATTACATGCCAAGAGAATCGATGTGTCTGTGGGCATCTTCAAAGCTGTAGTTCTTTGTATTAGGAGCCGTCTGTTACATGGTTCTGCTCTCTTGACTTCATGCTGCCTGACTCGAAAGGAGGCATGCTCTGGCTGTTATAACCTTAGAGTAATGAATGTTGTCTTGACACAATCAGCAAACGGGGGCTTCAACTAATTTTGTTTCTGTTGTTGGCTGAGCGATAGCGAAGCCCTGGACCGACTGGCTCAAAAATGTTTTGTCTGTGAGTCTGTCTGTCCGCGCGGTTTTTCTCAAGAACGGTTAGTCGTAGAAGGCTGAAACTCGGACCACATCTTCCTACTAGCATACCGGAGTCAACCTCACATTTGGGTACCTTAGCTCTAGTAGTTTCTTAGATAATTTTTACAACTGATATTAACTTAAAAAAAAAAAAAGGGTTTAAAAGATGGACTGCGGAGGCGCGGCCCTCTACTTTCCCCTATCACGGCCAAACGATGGTCCCTATCAAAATTTGCTATAGAACCGACCCTCCGTGAAATGGTAAAAGGAACACAGGCACGTGCATAGTAACCCCCTCCGCGCTCCCCCGTGCTCGAGATCCAAGATGGCGTCCATTTGAAGCAAACTTTTGGGAATATCTGGAGAACCGAGCCACGAGAGAGGTGCGGTTTGCAGCGCCGGCCATCGAAGCGGTTCGGCCATCACTGCGATCGTTTGGCAATGACACCGGGCTCGAGAAAACGCACCCCGTCCTCGAGAGCCACTTTCCATCTTTAAGACGGTACGGCCTAGCGTCGTGCGGTTTTCGACATTGACATTGGCGGGCCGCGGCAAAGGAAAAGAAGGGCACCCCACTCGGACGACTTCTCTCCAGATCACGCACCCCGTGCTCGAGAGCCAACTTCTATCTTTCGAACGCGATGAGGTACTGACGCGGTTTTCGACGTTGAACTTTGCGCGCCGCGGCAATTGGAAACTAGAGCACCACATCACGCCTACCGCTCTCGAGGCCATGCACCCCGTTCTCGAGAGCAACATTGCAGAAACATTGTAACTCGAGAACCAAGTAAGCGATGCGTTTTAGAGAGATGAACTTTGCGTTTCTGCAGAGGGCGTAAGGGGGGGGGGGGGGGGGCTGCAAACGAGTACAGCCACTGGTCTCGAGACTAGGGACCCCGTCCTCGAGGAGCACATAACGACCGATGAAACTCGAGAACGAGGTGTCACATAAGAAATGCGGTTTGCGGCACTGCACAAAGACATCGTAGGGGTATGGCGAACGAATACAGCCTCCGGTCCCGAGACCAGGGACCCCGTCGTCGAGAGTCGTCGAGCAGCAGATCAGTGACTCGAGTGGGTTACGCTCGGTTAGTGGAGACCTGGGTAGGTTAGGCTCAGTTAGGTAAGGATAGTTTAGGAAAGGGTAACGGGCGTTGATGACAAAAACGCAATGTAATATACGTCCGGCTGCCAAATGAGCGTAGCTTCGACCGGCCGGATATAGCGACGCCCGCAGGGCGTCCTGACTGTTTGGCCCCGCAGGGTCTTCCTTGGCAGAAGACAGCCGCCGGCAGGCCAAGGTAGGCGTGCGGCATGCGTGGAGTGGTGGAACAGTGATTCGCGCTGAGCGAAGCCAGGTACGCCACGACGCCACTGCACCCATGCAAGAGGTTGGGTAGTTCCATCTGTTAGCAGCCAGACAACGAAGTGGAGCCTGGTGGCGCCCAGTCCCATCCCACCCAGGCACTCTCTGGCAGCATTGGCTTTCTCCCCTCAGATCTGAGCTCAACTGGGTTCCATTTGGCCTGTCTGCGTAAGCAAACCAAGCTGGTCATTTGAGAACACTGTCGAGTCCTTGATCTTTTTTATCTCCGGCAGCAGTGTGCTGAACAATTCCTGGTCTGCAGGTGAAGTGATGGCACAGGAACATATTTCCCATGAAATGCTATCAAAGGTCCCGTTTCTTTTCCAGCAGTCATTGCAGGTGTGGACTCAGCTACGCTGGCAGGATGTCCATGTAACATGGTGATTTCACCTCATGTTTGTAAGTTCATTTCTCAGTGACTTGTGTTCTCTACTAATTCTCTACTAATTATCAAACGGCACCACGTTTTCTTGCTCATCGGCGTTGGTCGCGTTACCTTTGATGACTAGCAATCAAAAAAGAGGACGGGCGAGGGAGGAGAGTTTAAGAGTTTGCGGGAAAGACATTTCTCGACACCCAGCGGCAAAGTCAGATGAGAAATGTGCGTTCCGATTATATTTTATTTCTTGGTAGAAATACGCAGAGCGCTTCGTACCTCTGAAATTACTTCTGCGTCGTTCCTGGTTGGCTGAACGATAGTGACGCTTTTAAAATACTATCCCAAAAATGGTTTTTTCTGTGTGCGTGTGTGTCTGCGCGCTTTCCACAAAATTCTGTTTGCATTTAGCATGCTTAAGATTCTTGCCTTCTTGAATGAAGCTAACGCATTCAGAGCAATGCTTGAATCAAGAATTGAGCTAAACGCGTGAGCTTGATTTAAGTAACATACGGCAAAAATCTCAACTTTGCTGAATTCAAACTGATTTTTTGTGAGAGTGTAGCTTTCTCTATAAACGTTGTGGAGCTTCGACTTCCGACTTAGCTTGGAGAAGAGGGCGCCTTGAGTTGCAGAAGCACCACCAAGTACGTAGTCACCGCTCCCAGCACCTGAAAATGTAGGACACCGATAACACGCAATGACGAAACTGTGTGACTGAAAATGAATGGAGGCTGAACTCGCGCTGCTGATGCGTTCCGACCATTTTGTAGGGTCACATCACGTGGCGCGAAGCTACTCCGCGCAGACTGCTCGTTTCCACTCAAGCTTTAACTACAGAATACCCTATCGGGACGAAGGGAAATCAGGATCGAGTTTGTCTATTTCAGTCGTGACTGTCATGGGAGAGAGCGAAAGCCCCGGGCTCGGTGAGAGAAAGAGAGAGTCGAGGCTTAGAGCGCTACGCAAAGAGGGACCCACGATGTGCTGAAAGCAGCACCCCCGGGCCCCGGGCTGGCATACACTGTTCATAGAAGTAATTTTTAAAAGGCTGCTCTGGGAATGGTTAAGGCTGTTTCAGAATAGCATAATGTACTGTTCTGAAGTTGCAAGACCATGGATGATTCGCGATTCTGACATGACAAAAACCATTTTGAAATGAAATTTTGGCCGACTTTAGCCATTCCTACATGGTTTTTATCATTTTAAAAGGGCTTACCACTTTCGTGGGACAGCCATTTTCATTGGTGAGCAACACTTGCTGCTTCACGATGACTTTTCTTCAAACAGTGCAGACCCCACCTTTGCCAGACTGAAGACACGACGGCAGACGTGTGTGCACCCTCGAAACGCCAGCGCCGGTGAGTACTCGGACGACAAAAGTGACAGCGAAGGGAAGAAATGGAGAATGAAAAGAAAGAGAAAAAGGAGAAAATTTTCCAAAAACCAATAGCGTATTTAGAGGTAGAAGTTATGAACTTAAAAATGTACATAAGCAATTACTGTGTCGATTATTATAGAACTAAAATCTAAAAGCTGGGACTAATCGTTCACGACCAAGGGGCCCGTCTTGAAAACGTGAGCTCGCGTCGCTCGCTAATAAGCAGTCCTAACGCAATAGCCGTAACGTCCGTTAAAAGGTGTGAGGAAAATCGTCTGTCCTGTGGGCGCTTGAGATATGGTCGTAGATTTTGAACGTGGCACTCTTTTACCACCTGCTTCAGGACACTTAATGGAAGTTTGGTTTCAACGAAAATGAAGTAGAACAGCTCGGACTTTTACCAAACAGCGGGAAACGGACCCCGCCAGGCGATGTTTTTGTCCGGCCATTTTAGTCCGTCCGCCTCGCTACAGACCCGAATCAGATCCCCAACTTGGTAAGAAGCTTGTTGACGTTTAAGAGTGACGCTTAAGGTCGGTTTAGAGTTGACGCGTGACGCTTGACGCCCAATGCGCCCTGGATTCTTCTACTTTTAGAACAAAATCGAATCGCAACAGAAAGTATCAACGGGGCTTCCGTCTTATGCGTCGGGCGTCAACTCTAAACCGACCTTTATGCCTGTCCCGAGCAATCCGAATTCGAGAGCGCAGATCGTGCAATAGAGGCGCGCAATGCTTTAATAGGGTGTTTCACTATAAGCCTGCCGGAACCAAAGAAGAAGATGACTTCCATATCTGTATCCGGTATGAAAATTTCGCGGCGAGTGCAGACATTGAGAGGGAACATCCGCTTTGTTGGATTTCTATATGTCTACATCTTTGTTGGAAACAAAGGCCGTCTGAGATTCTGTATACCGTCCGTGACTACGGTAAGTGCTAGCACGCACGTTCATGTCTAGAGAGAGGACTTGCAATGTTTTGGACTCTTTCTCTTTGTATTTAGTTCCTCGCGTCATGATGTGCTTCTTTGGATCCGGTTTGGATACAGTGAAATGCCCTATTCAGAGTTCAAATCCGAATTAGCAGAGTGTGACAAATGTAAAATTTCTGGTACATTAGGGTTACACCCGTACACTCCAAAACACGGAAGACGATTCCGTGCGGTTTATTTTGCTTGGGTGGGTTCAAAGCTAGCAAGTCCAGGTGTCAGTGGAGCGTAGCGGAGGGACGGGTCACCTTGTTCTATTCTCAGGAAGCACAATGTAGCCTATAATATTGAAAAGGCGAGTGCCAAAACATACCGAAACTACAAGAGGCAGGTCCATTTCAAAGAGGCCGCAAGCACTAAAGGTTACACGATGGTGCATCAGCTGCATCGAAAACATCTGTAACTGGAACTAGTTTGTTAGAACTACCTACGCTCTTTGAAAAGATGTCCGGGAAATCACGAAATGATCGTTTGGTAGTATTAGATCACACGTGGCCTGCAGTCTGCGGCACGCAAGTCCCACCTGCTTGTGCGTCGCACTGTCAGGATGCAACGTGTTGAGGTACATGCCCACGAGAGCTCCCGTCCGATTCGCCTGTGGAAACAAACTTTCTTATTTTGTACCTGGGCTGGGGCTAGTTGTACACATCTGGGGATAATACTGCGTCTTCTTTACATCGATCTTGTACTTTTAAGGTACAAAATTGTCTCCGCCCCAGCGGGACGGGCAACGATTAATATCGCTAGCCTCAGCCCGTCGCGACTCAACTGAGTGCGCCTTGCAGGCGCACCACACGCAGAGCCCAACCCTAACCTAACAGAACGCATCAAACAGTCCGCAGTTTTCTGTTCAAAATCTGCAGCTTCAAACTCACTTTAAATCCCGGAGCGTCATGAGCTCTTATGGAGCAACATATGCCGCCCTTTAGAGCGACATTTCAAGTATCGCTTTATTGAAACATCGCATTTTCCAATAGACCTTTTATAGGAGCCATATCTCAAAGTACCCAAACACGGTAAATCCAAAAAGCGAGATACAATTTGGAAATGTTGTCAAAGGTCCATGAACTGATGGTTTGCTAATATTTTGAGACCAACACAAAGGCGTACATCGCAGCCGGTAGTGAGGTATGGTGCGTAAATGATCCATGACCGCTATTAGATGAAGTTTTATGGGGTTCTCCAGAGAAGTGTAAACCGGAAGTAGAAAAGATAACAAGAACATAACCTGATTCAGATCGTAGCACTGTGAGTGGTACAGCAGCACAGAGCATCTCCGCCACGCGATGTGATTTCATAGAGTTAACGCGACCCAAATCGCCACCATCGTGACACATCAGTGCTAAGGCCTGGAAATATTTCGGTCGGCTCGTGGCTGACGCCCACGGCAGCGATACTCTTTGAGCGGGTTCTCTGGTACCCCTATCAATGCCGCGATCTGGATTCGTTTATGGTCTCCTTGAACTCTTTCTGGTTTAGACTTCTCCGGAATACCCTACAGAGCAACGAACACGGCAACGTATTGTGTACAATTTTTTTGTACTTAATTATGGGTAAACATGTTTAGGCGCAAGCCATAATGTACAAATTTGTGCACAATTACGCACAATTTCGTACATATTTGTGTACATCGGCTTGTGTACAAAATTGAACACAATTACGTATAAATTTGTACGTTTATGTGCGTTTTTACACATCCATAGTTTATGTCCAAAAACTATTCGAATACCATTGCGTACAAAGTCATACTTAATTAAAGATGCTTCAAAACGTACATAATCATGTACAAAATTGTACACAGTAATTTATTGTAAAGGTTTCTCTTCGGTTTCCAACGTGTAGATGCATGGTGTAGTTCCCCCGTGTCAAGGGCTCACCTCGTCCTTGGCCATGGAGGAGGGGCTGACGAGCAGCAGCATGCGGCTGAGGTGCGCCAGCAGCCAGCAGAACTGCAGCACCACGTACGGCTCGCGCAGGGCCCCCCGCGTCTCGAGCACCAGCACGGAGAAGAAGAAGTACGACGTGATGACGAAGTGCAGCAGCAGGTTGAGCATGTCGACGAGCAGCACTGGGCCGTAGCGGCGCGACACGTTGATGGAACACGCGCACAACAGGGCGTGGGCGTCCTCCAGCTCGTGCACCGCAACTGAGGACACACTAAATTACTGTGTGCAATTTTGTACTTAATTATGTACGTTTAAGCATCCATAATTATGTACGAATTGTCCATAGCTATGTATGAATTTGTACGCAAGGGTGTACTAATATCTTCTGTACATGATTATGGATGTGTAAAAACATACATAGTAAACGTACGAATTCTTACGTAATTATATTCAAAAATGTACACAAGCCGAATTTGTACACAATTATGTACGAAATTGTACGCAATGTTGCACTAATTTGTACATAATGGCTTGTGTACAAACATGTTCATCCATAATTACGCACACCAAAATTGTACACAACACGTTATTGTGTAACCTTTAACCGGAGTCAGTGACGTCAACAGCAACGCCGAAATCGTCTATTGAACAGATCTAACACTGAGGTAGAGAGATATCTCCTAGTTTCGGAGGTGCCTAGTAGGGTGTTTCCCTGCAAACCTACCGGAACAAACGACGAAGAAATGACGACTTCTATATCTGTTTCCGGTACGAAACGTTGCCGGGTGCAGACAAACATTTTAAGCCATGTTGGATTTCTATGGGCGGATTTAAGGTGGATTTAATGTTGCATGACGCTGACGCCGTACGCCCATTCGATTCTTCTGATCTTTAGACAGAAGCAAAGCGGAAACGTAGGAATCCAGGTCGTACAGCGTCATACGACTCTAAATCCACCTTCACACTCTAAATCCACCCTATGTCAACAGCTCTGCTGCAAACAAAGGCCGACTGAGATTCTGTATACCGACCGAAGACGACGGTAGTGTTGATTTAGACTGTGAAGGTGAGTGTTGGTTTAGAGTGTGACGCTGAAGGTGAAGCCGTTCATCGTTTGTTTTGGGCGTGTTCTTGATACCGACACTCAGAAAGCCACTATGATTCTTGTGATTTTTGACCAAATTCACACGGAAAGTGAAATAATCTATGTGGCGCGTGCGGTGTCAGCACCACGAACGGACCCAAAACAAGTGATGAACGGCTTCAGCTTCACCTTCACAGTCTAAATCAACACGTAGGTGCTAGCACACACGTTCATATCTGCGTTACGCTGAAGTATCGGAGATATACGGCCTCTATTTGTCATATCCGCTACAGTTCTCGGCGTCGTGGTCTTTCTTTCGATCCGTTTAAGATGCACTGAAATACCCTATCAGTGCACCCTCAACTCTGAATTCTTCGGTGAAGCACAATTGGCTTTACTTGGCAATTCTGCTTGTTACAAGTACTGTCCCAAATTTACGCTTCCTGGGCAATACTTGGCTCAAGTATTGTTCGAAACCCGTATTTGAGGATATTCTTGTATCAAACATATGCGGGATTTCTTGGCAAGAATGATTGAGTCAAGCATACAGAATTGAGGGTGTGCTTGTTAAAAACAAACACATTCATTTCTGTCACCGTTCTGGAACTGCTTGTCACGGCAGCACGGCCGCACTCGTCAGGCCGAAGCCAACTGAACACCTTTTGCTATTATCAGGTATGGGTATCCCCCCCCCCCCTCAAAATTGTAGGTGTGAATCAAGAATTTGTCCCCGGGAATGTGGAAATGCTTGGGTCAAGCATACGAATTTAACGTGATTGTCATGTTCTGTGGTCTCGAGCGTCGAGATATCGATTGTCTCGAAAGGCTGTACATAACCTACGGCAGAGAGAGTAGTCTAAACGAATCTGTTGTTCTGAAAACGTGCTCCGACGTCCTACTACTTTCATCCGAACTCATCCAGTCCTCCGGTTCAACCAGTGAAACTCAGAAGAAGCAATCCGATAATTCAGAACACAGAACACAATGGCGACGAGGACGCATCATCCGTGAAGATCTGGTATTAAAAAAAAGGTGACGTTTTGCACCCGGCGACGGAGGACCCGGCTCAGGGATGGCGCAACACGCCCCCATGGGCTCCCTGGAGCACTTTGATCCTAACGGACCGAACACCTTGGAACAATGACTACTGCGATTCCGTATCTTTTGTGACGCTAACGGCATCATGCCTGAACCCACCAATGCTGAAGGCAACTATTTACAGCAAAGTAATCAGCGCAGGAACCTGTTCCTCACCTTCCTTGTTCCACGTGCCTTCGCTGTACTGCAACAAGGTGTATGCTTGAATCGTGTATCTATATTTAGGGTGATGATTGGTTCAAGCATATGATGTATTGTCGGGGACATATTCGTGATTCAAGCATACAATTTTGAGGGGGCATGGGAAGGAATTAAACAAGCGGCCAATTTTGTTTATTTCGTTTCTTTCTTTAATTCTTGTACTATTAGAAACGCTCCCTGAATGCCAGCGGTTGTTTTTACGAAGTCCTTGATGATCCCCGAGCGCTACGTACCGGGAGGCTGCCTCTGTGCGCCCTTCTGCGAGTGCTCTGGCCGCATTTTCCTTGCGGCACGATCATCCAAAAGAAATATTGCTGCGAGCACATCAGTGGAAATACATTAAGTTAAGTAGAAAACTAAGTAACAGGCCAAGGATTGCGTATGGGCGAATCCTCGACGCGTGTCCGATGCATCTTCAAATAGCACAGTCACATTTCGCTTCCAAGTGTCTGAAGCTAGCCAGGCATCCGAAAATTCCGGTTACGGCTCGGGCCGGTTTTGGACGGTTTCGGCCGGAATGCACCCAGTTCCGGCCGGTTTCGACGGAACGGTTCCGTTTACGGGCGGAACGGTCCCGGTTCCGGCCGGAATGGTGGCGGTTACGGCCGGAACGATCCCGGTTACGGCCGGAACCGCCCGGTTCCGGTCGGAGACCGGATACGGCCGGAATATCCGATTCCGGCTAAATTTAAAATGGCTATAAAATCTAAAGCAATTGATATTTTAAGCTGAAAATTTACACGCTTCATTTACGTCTAAAATAATAAGGCCAATTTTTAATATCCAACCAATCGGAGATATTATTTTTAGTATCTCGAGAACGGCTAATGATAGAGTCAAACCGACAACAGAAATGGATCGGACTCAGTTTCCACCTTCCAAGGGCGAAAGAATTATACGTTATTGGAAATTACTACGGAGCATATGGGCCTTTGAACTTCACTTGATGTCCGGCCGGACCAAGTCTCAAGGACCGGCCGTAACCTCTCCGGCCGGGACCAAATACGGCCGTAACCGTAACCGAATTGTTCTAAATTACGGTCGGATTCGGAGCCAAACTCCGGCCGGAACGGAAAACGTAATCGGAATTTTCGGTTGGGGGAATGTAAGTAGGGCAAGTAAATCCTTTTTAACAAGCCGTGATCAAAGGCAGGTTAGCAGTTAGCCGAAATCGCTGTCGTGTTTTGCTTGAAATCGCAACATTTGAGGGCACAACAGTGTTCAATATCTTTCAGTGGCCTCTAAATATTCATAGGAGAATTTAGGGCACTAAATTGTTCCGATTTTAAGCAAAATACAAGGTTGGTACGACGTAAGGATGGGACGAATTATAGCATGCCATATTACTAAATTCTTTTCGAGTACGATTGTTCTGCCTTACAATTCTCATTTATACATTGTAGAGTACATTATTGTACATTATTGTATGATCAGATGCAATGCACAAATTTTGCACAAAATTGTACATTGACATTAATTTGGTGTGCGGAACGCTCGCCTTTGCCGGAGGGTTGGCGGCGGCCGGCCGCGAGACAGGCCGACTCGAGGCGAGCGTTGAGTGTGCGGAAGCGGGCGAAGATGCTGTAGGCGTCGTCCGCATACAGCGCCTCCATGGTGTAGGTGAGCAGGTAGTTGAACTGGCCGGGGAGGAACAGGGTGGCGTAGACGGGGCCGCCCAGTTTCACGGCCATGGTGACGTCCATGACTGTAGAGGAGCATTGATGCGCCGTGTCATATGACGGGTGTCCGCACTACGGCACTGAATGTGTTAGAAAGGGGGGCGGGTATAATCGTAAAGGTCACCCCGCTGTTAAAAAAAAAGTCTGGGAAATCACGAAGGATCAGTTGGTAATTTTATTTCCGACAGTCCTTCGTGAATTTCCAGAGAACCTTCAGGAATTCGCCGGATAAAGTCACTTGTCACAGGGAGTGTGCGTTACTATGAGGTATGATATTGTGTCTATTTAGGAAGGTAATGTGTCCTCAAAATCTTAAATCGCTGCGAGTTGCAGGAAATTGGTTAGCGACTGGCAACACGAAGAGATACTCTTTCAGGTCACAGTGACAAGCCCGACACTTCTCTTAAGTCGAAGAGCGCTTCTAGGATGCAGCTAGTTTCCAGCGCCTGGCGGTGCGCTCGGAGGCGGCGCGCCTGCAAATATCGTGGGATCGTTTGGACATCCAAACTCTGTGCCACTCCCCATTAGGGTCAGGCCGCACGGTTCGGAAATTGACGCCTTCTCAAAATTTACTTTTACAGTAACGTGTTGTGTACAAATTAATTATGGATAAACATGTTTGTGCAAGACATTATGAACAAATTAGTGCATAATTACGTACAATTTCGTATGTAGTTATGTGCAAATTCGGCTTGTGAACAATTTTGTACACAAATAAATTCGTACGTTTGTTTTGTACGTTATTACAGATCCATAATTATGTACAAAAACTATTCGTACACCCTTGTGTACAAATTCATACATAATTTTGGACACTTCGTATATAATTATGTTCAAAATTGTACACAGTAATTTAATGTGTTTAGTTTGAGTTCGTACCGCCCAGCAACGTGAGAGCGGCGAGCCACACCGGCAAGACGACGGGGACTCGGGGCGGCCGCGTGCGCAGGAGCGTGTCCACCTGAAATATCAACGCAATGGAAGGACAGAGCGGACTGCGCCATAACACTTCCCCATGGGGCGGGTACACGCACATCTTATTTTAAGGGCAATATTCTGATAACAATTTCATCGCCCTTCAGTAGGCGATAATTTAAAAACAGGCCCTTCACGCATCCACAATTCTGAACAAAAACAATTTGTACGTAACACACGAAATCGTGCACACATATGTAAGATTACGGACAGGAGTTCGGATGCTAGTTCATCATAAGTAAGTAACAGTTAATTAGTGCGAGTTCATCTGCGTTGAGGTGCACACTCATTTTCCTCACCAAGTGCAGGTGATCGATGAAGTGGACGACGTAGTGACGGGAGTGCCACGCCTGAAGCACAGCCACGTTCGCGCTCATGATAACCATGGCTAAATCACAAGTAGTCACAACCTGTTTTTTTTTTAAGTAAATAAAAACTGAGTTTCATAAAAGTAATTCATGAAGGAAATTTTACTAAAGGGTGGATTTCCGATCAACAAATGTTATGTTAAGAGTCTGGAATCTGAATTTCAACTAATAAATCACGCATCTGAAGGTTCGGTTCTAGCTGTTCAGTCCGTAATACATGTTTTCTTTGTGCGTCAGGATTCACTCCAGTGAGTTCAATTGCGCAGGTGCACTGAAAAAAAATTGATTTTGCTGTAGTAGATAATACTTTGGCTAATTTTTGCATGGCCGTAATATTTGCAAAATGAGCCGAGATTTTTGCTGAAGTAGCTAAATTTCAGCTATGTCAGCTGAGGCTGAGCTTATCAGCAGACGCGTGATCCAAAACAGATTGACCTGGGGTCAGTTGTAGTAGCTGTCTTAGCTGGGATGCAGCTGAAACAGGAAACCTTTTAGCTCCATGAGATGATAATGTCGGCTATGCCAAAATTAGCTGATACGTTAGCTAAAATAGCTGATTCTGAGCTACTACAGCTATCCATTTTCTTCCGTATGGAGGCACTAACTTGACGCCGTTATTGGGCTTCTTTTTATCTCCTCTTCTATGGCAACGGCGAATCAAATTTCAGTGTTGTGCCCGTAATGTAAGTAACACACTCCCACCCTCAATTTGAATACTTATTGATTTGAAGTGTGATGCGCTTGCGGGTTGCTATTTTTGGCAGTATTAGATGCATTTCTTTTGTTGTAGGCTTCCATTATAGCCTCCAACAAATATACTACGTTTCATGGTATATGTTTAGAGACTAGGGAGAAGCATGCAGTGCCCATCAGTGTTTATGCTACTCTTTGCTCGCGTAATTGAGCCATGTTGGTCTGGGCATAAGGAACTGAAGGTGCAGCCTACTGCTGCAAACACCAACAAGCTGGACCGTCCCACCGTCAAACCTCGGTGCCAGTTCCGCTCCACTGAGTGTGAAGAGTTGGCTTGCTACTACACACGAAATACAGATTACACTTAGCCTAAACTTAGCGTAACCCGGGTTCTAAGCTAGTTTTTTGGGGGTAATTAGTCATTAATATTAACAATTACACTGTTAAAAAGTCATTAATTAGCAGCAAGTGCTGCTAAACAATGAAAATGGCTGACCCATTCTCCGATGAAAGTGGTTAGTCATTTTGAGATGATAAAAACCATTTCAGAATGGCTGGCTAAAATCAGCCAAAAAGTTATTTTAAAGTGGTTTTGTCATTTCAGAATTGCTAATCATCGATAATCTTGCCATTTTAAAACAGTTTTGTGTGTTGTCCTCAAATAGCCCTAACCATAATCAGAGCAGCCATTTTGAAATTACTTATTTTTAACAGTGTAACAAGCAGGCCCGTCCCGCTCCGACGGCACCTCGGTTTGACAGGGGGACTTAGCCAGCTGGGCCTGCCGGCGGCGTTTGCGGCGACCTCTCTCCTCCGCATTAAGTCACTCGAAATTTGTCCGGAGACACGTATATTTGTAACGATTAAAATCGCTAACGTCAGCCCCTACCCACGGAGGCGCACCCCTTGCAGGTGCATTACACGCAGCGGCCAACCCTTACCTAACAAATTTAACAATTCACATAAAACGGAAACGCGACAAAATTTGAAAGTTGTGACCACCGCACACAAAATGTTAATGTACTTTTTTGTGCATTGTAATGTACTGATCTGAGCTTACATTATAATGTACAATATTGTACATTATAATGTACAATATTGTACATTATAATGTACAATATTGTACATTTTAATGCACAAAATTATACATTACGATACACAATACTTGTGCATTTCCTTTACCGTACGTTTATTGTGCATTGATATGGACAGTTTACAAAAATTGTACATTGACATTTAGTTTGCGCACATTTGTTTACGTCACAAAAGAAGTGTTTGCAAATTTGAACTTCCTCTGTTCACGATACGTCAGCGCACTCATACCGCCCGAACGAACACTCGGCATTTGGCTATAAAACCGGCTCCTGTCCGCTTCTATCGAAACACGCCGGGACGCGCTAAAAAGCAGATTCCACTTAGCCGCACCTCGTCGGTGCTGGATTTCATGCGCGGATTCCTGCGCTCCTTGCTGAGCTGGAAGTCGCAGTAGAGGCCCAACATGCTGCACGGCAGAGACAGCAGCAGTACGCACAGCGAGTGGACCGCCCAGAAGCGCGACGGCTGCACCGCGTCCAGCACGCTGCACTCACAGCAGCGATCCCGGTGCTGACCAACATCCCGAGGATGTCACTTCAACGAGGATCAGAGAAGAACAAAGACGGCATCTCGTGCGCAACGTTCAATAATTTAGAATAAAAATGCGAACCTCGAGCGGTTTAATGGAGGTTTGATCGAGTTTCACTAAAAATTTAGTCGTTTAAGAATGGAGATTGTTTGATTAATCGGGAACTGAAGTCCTTCGTTTGCCAACGAATAATTTTGCGAAGATTTCGTCTTTTAAATCGAAAAATAGGTATGAAGAATCTTCAGACCACTTTCTTTGCAAGGAGTGCAAATTGCCTTAATTTAGCGGAAAACGCCATTACGTTACGTCAGCTTAACACATGACAACAAGGTATCATAGTATGGAAGGTGTCGACATTTTACGAAGTTTCCTACATTAGTTTGGTTTTGCATAATAGTCGTTTAAAAATGACAGGCTTTTTATGGTGCACTATCTCACCTCCGTCCGTGAGAAGTCAGTTCCGTTGCCGCCACCTGATTTTGAGTTTTCAAACTGCTTTGAACAGCAGCATTTCCCGAAAGTCACGGGGACTTGGCCCATAAGTCGACCCCATCGCCATAGCCTGCGCCGGAAAATTGCAACAACAGGTGTAATCACAGTTGTGGAAGGTTGTCAAACAAATGTACTGATCTTAGCATACTGTCAGGGATGTGATGGTTGCCCATCCCTGGTGCACCTGCTTGGGGGTCGCCGCGTAGACCTGGGCGTAGCGGCGACTCGCTGAGTAGTGCAGTTCTGGATCGCCCCGTGCATCTCGGGGAATAGTGATGAGGGGTGCCTTGGTGACGAGGAAGTGATGCACACACACACACGCACGAGTACTGGTTACTCTGGACTCGGTCGGGTGAGGGCACACGGGTGGTCACGGAGTGCTCGATGTCAACACACTAGCCCCGCGTCGGCTATCACTATAGAGTACGCGGCCGTCGGGCAGCGGCTACTGCTGGCCACGACGGTACTGGGAACACTGCCTGGCTACCGGCCAGTCTCCGATATATACCTCGCTCCACGCCCCATCTCTGGGGCGATGCCTACCCGATTAGCTACCCGCTTGAGCTACCCGGGGTGACGCCCTACCCGCGCGGCCCCTCTATCAGCCGGGGCGGGCAGCGCCCCGGCCTGGCAGTTCCAGACCGGCCGGGCGCGTCCGCGCTGGGCGCTCCCCGTGCGACGCCCGTGCGTCGCGCCCGCTATGCCGGCGACAGCACTCTGACGCGTGTCTGTCCCGTACGAAGGGGTGCCTACCCACTGGGCGCTAGCGCCCCACGCATCAAGTCAGCGCGCTGCGCGCTCAGGCGGCGCAGGCAGCGCCCGCCTGACAATACATTATAATCTACAATATTGTACATAACAATGCACAAAATCATACATAACAATGTACAGTAATTGTTTATTTCCTCTACCGCACGTTTATTGTGCATTACAATGTACAGTTCGAAAAATCTTGTGCATTAAAATGTACAATTTTTTCATTTTAATGTAGAATATTGTAAATTGTAATGCATGGTCAGATCTGTACATTACAATGTACGAAATTATACTTTAACATTTAGTGTGGACACTGTTAAAACAAAGTATAGGCGTACGCCAGACCGCGCACTCTAAAAAAAAAAAGGTTGAATTTAGCATATTTTTGATTCTCGCTGTCAGTTTCTTGAATCAAGCTTGCGCATTTAGAGCAATGCTTGAATCAAGCATCGAGCGAAATGTGTAAGCTTGATTTAAGAAACTGACAGATTCAAATTCCAATTTTAAACAGATTTTTTGAGGGTGCGTCGTGGCGTAACAACGCTCATCGCGAATCACTGTTCCGCCACTCCTTGCCTGGCGCACGCCTCCTTGGCCTGCTGGCGGCTGTCATCTGACGAGTAGGACCCTGCGGGGCCAGTCAGCACAAAGGATCAGTTGGTAATTTTATTTCCGGCTGGCCTTTGAGAATTTCCTGAGAACCTTCAGGAATTTGTTGGATAAAGTCATCATATATGGCAGGCAGTATGCGTGACAAAGGTATGGAATTGTGGGTAGTGTGTAAGTAAGGTATCCTCTGTTGAACCTGCATCAGAGCTATGTTCTTAGCAGAGCAAATCGTAACAGAACCTACGTTGGGTAAAAACAAGCAACGATAAGTGAAAAGTTTCTGAAGCAGGACTTCACAAATTCGCAATATTTACAGTAAAATGTCTACGAAGAAAATGAAGTCTTCGTAGAATCCTTCGTATTACGAAGGATTTCTTCGTAGGCTACGAAGGAATGCTTCGTAGGCCAGGAAGGAATGCTTCGTAATACGAAGAATCCTACGAAGACCTCGTTTTTTCCGTAGCCTACGTGGACCTCATTTTCTTCGTAGCCTACAAGGACAGTCTTCGTAATACAAAGCCAGGTCTTCGTAGGATTTTTACTGTTTTTCTAACACTGAAATATAATATAAAACACGTCAACGATCCAGAGCCGAAAACACGTACAAAACATGGGGAGCCTGAAAACGAGGAGCCAGGTGGCTTTCAGTGAGTCGAGGAGGCGCCTAGAAGATTGCCACTTATGCCACCATGACGTGGTGGCGTACGCCCACCTTGTCTATTATGACAAATGCAGTTATTGCCGGCCATTCACTGTTAAAAAAATGTTTGGAAGTCCCCTGAAAACTTTTTTACCAACTAATTCTTTATTTTTTCCCAACGTAGGACAAATTGGCGCTCCTGAGAGCAAAACTCTAAAGCGGATTTAATAGAGGACACATTACCTTCCTCAATAGCCGTAATATCATACCTCAAAGAAACGCATACGCCCTATGACAAGCGATTTTTCCGTTGATTTCCCGAACGTTCTCTGGAAATTCACAAAGGAGAGTCAGAAATAATATTACCAACCGATCCTTCGTGATTTCCCAGACATTTTTTATTAAGTGCTGCGCACACGACGGCATAGAACGTACCAGAAAGCCTTTTTTTGAACGATGTCCATCCTGTGCCAGCAGATAGACTTGATCGTGATCAGCAAAGATGGTCCGTCAAAAGCTCTCCAATTTGTTGAGGTTTACGTTGGGAGGAAACGCTGCTCTCCAGCTTCCTCCTGTGTGACGCTGTAATAAGTGCGCAATCACTGTGCCGTTAATCCGGAGGGGTTTATAACTGCGGCACTGTTTTAAGTATTCTTGTGAAAAAAAAAACAAGAAATCCTTGATTATGTTTTTACCGAGGGTCCTTGTTAAATCACAGCGTACACAAGGTAGGCGTACGCCAGACCGCGTCGTGGCGTAACAGGCTTCGCTCATCGCGAATCACTGTTCCGCCACTCCACGCCTGGCGCCCGCCTACCTTGGCCTGCCGGCGGCTGTCACTTGACGAGGAGGACCTTGCAGGGCGAGTCGGTAGGACGCCTTGCATGCGTCACTCTCTCCGCACGGTCGCAACCAGGCTCATGTTCTGGCTTCCGAACCTATCTTACGTCAGCCTTTTCTTATCTATGCTGCTCAACCAGTCCTAACCTACCCTTACCTGCCCGAGCCTAACCTACCCAGGCCCCTACTAACCTAACCTAACCGAGCGTAACCCACTCGCGTCACTGATCCGCCCCTCCACCACAGGCGCATGGCGCATACTGACTTTACCCAACCGGCGGATTTATAATTTTGGACCACAGGTGAAAATTATCTAAGGAACCGCTTCGGCTGCGGTGCCCCTGAGGGGAGGTTGACTGTAGTATGATGCAAGAAAGCACGGCGCGGCGCGGGCGGCGCGGCGAGGCACGGCGCGGCGCGGGCACGCACATCCCCCGGTAGGGTCAGGCGGCCTATATATATTTAGCTTGGCTCTTGCTGCCGCATGAGAGTAGAAGCCGCTGATACATTATCTTAATATTATTTCTTATTCTGACGTTTGTAGGTGGTGTTATATGTATCAGGCGTACGCCAGACCGCGTCGTGGCGTAACAGGCTTCGCTCATCGCGAATCACTGTTCCGCCACTCCACGCCTGGCGCCCGCCTACCTTGGCCTGCCGGCGGCTGCCACTTGACGAGGAGGACCTTGCAGGGCGAGTCAGTAGGACGCCTTGCATGCGTCACTCTCTCCGCACGGTCGCAACCACGCTCATGTTCTGGCTTCCGAACGTATCTTACGTCAGCCTTTTCTTATCAATGCCGCTCAACCAGTCCTAACCTACCCTTACCTGCCCGAGCCTAACCTACCCAGGCCCCTACTAACCTAACCTAACCGAGCGTAACCCACTCGCGTCACTGATCCGCCCCTCCACCACAGGCGCATGGCGCATACTGACTTTACCCAACCGGCGGATTTATAATTTTGGACCACAGGTGAAAATTATCTAAGGAACCGCTTCGGCTGCGGTGCCCCTGAGAGGAGGTTGACTGTAGTATGATGCAAGAAAGATGTGGTCCAAATTTGAGCTTTTTATGTCAAACCGTTCTCGAGATATCGCGCGGACAAACAGACAGACAAAACATTTTTTGACCTAGTCGGGTAAGGGCTTCGCTATCGCTCAGCCAATAATTATGTACTATTTGTACATAACTATGTACTATTTGTACAAACTATGTACTATTTTTACATAACTATGTACAATTTTGTACATAGCTTATGATGTTTTATATCTGTTCATAATTATGTATAAAATAGTGCATAAGCATTTGGTGTGTTATCATCATGGGATTCGCATACCATAGAGCACCTATATGCTATGGTGGGCCTCCTATGTCGCCACGGACTAAAAAGCAGCACCAGCCGTTGGAAAATTTTAGATAGCATTTTTCGCAGTGTAGACCTCTGCACCCTACCTGGCCTCGGCGGCCGTAGACTGTGGGACCGTGTGGGACTCGCAGCGGCGGGAAGTGCGCGCCTCCGGTGGGCGGAGGTCAACAACTGACACGTTTGGCACGCCCGCCCCGACAACTCCGGGGCCCTTTCGCCGGTAATGGGGCGCCCGCGCTGTGTTCACATCTATCACTCATCGCGGGGCCCTGGCCGCGACAAGCGCAGTGTGGCTGCGCAGGGCTGGCCGGCCACATAGCGGCTTTATCCGCTCTTGTGTTTCGGAGCGAGGTCAAATGCATTCCCGCCTAAAGCGACCGCTACCGCTAATCGAACACGGGAAAAAGAAAAAACGTCGCACGTTCAAAATAGTATGTCTACTAAGGGGGTGTCCCGAGGTGTCACTCTCAAATTTTGATAAAACTTTTTGGGGGGCAAAATCTACTGCCCACCAAACCCTCGGAAACCGCTATGCTATTTCCTGAGATACGCAAGCACACAAGGTAGGCGGAAACCAGACCGCGTCGTGGCGAAACACTTCCACCAGTCTAAGTTCTAATGAACCCGTTGCACTGACATAAAAAAAGTTGTGAAATTACAAAGATCTTCGGCAATATTTTACCGACTCTTTCTCTGTGATTTCCCAACTATACAACAATGCCTAACGGTGATTTCCATCGCAATATTTCGATCCCAATTATCACAAATCATGAGAATTTCGAACTGTTTTAGCCGAATTTCTCAGAGATTCTCCTCTCTGAACATTGTACAGCGACAAAAAAGCGGACAAGACCCATAAAACCAGCAAAATACGACTAAAAACACGAAGTTTCTTCGTGAATTTTTGAAGACTTTCGACAATATTTTTACCGACTTTCCCTTCGTGAAAAAACAAAACTTTTCTTATAAGTGTGGAATCCATTTTACTCAACGTTTTAGTGAACAACCGAGGTCAAATACGTTGAAGAACGAAGCGGATTTTCCTTGCTATGTCAATAAAAATTTACGAATCGGATTTCTCTTGCCGAGATATTCCGAAAAGATGGTAACAATCCATGTCGTAGGTGCAGGTGTTCGTACATTTTGTCTCTTTTCGATGTTCCCGTTTTGAGTCTATGCGGGAACATACCCCTCCTGGAACTTACCCCTCACAAATGAAAACCTTTGGATTTTCAATTTTCTTTAAAATAAATACAATTATTTCTTAATTTTTTATTTCATAAAATTATTTTTTAATTATACTAAGATTAGTTAGTTAAAACCTTTGTCCAAAAGCAAAATATTTAAAGTGGCCTGTATGATTTATAGAAAAATGAATAAACAGTTCTTTTTATTTTATATTGTCTCGCTGATTATTATTTTTTTAAATAAAAATACAGTATTCCGAACTTGTGGGATCTATAGGTAGTACCCTCCGTCCGTTGTGACGGGTAACTCTATTTGTGGTAGCCTCTCTGAAGGCCACACGCTGTATTCGTAAAATGGTATGAGAAAGTTTGGGGCTTTGAGCGCGGAGTATTGCCACACTTCTACACTCCACGCTCTCGATGCGGAGTTAGATATCAAGCAACGGTGGTCACATAACACTTGCAAAGGTCAATGAAATGTATTGTGATTCATTTTAAGTGGGCTGTAACGCCACCTAGCTGATGAGTCTGTCAAAAACCAGTGCGCTGCAAAGTTTATTTCAACTGTCGAATGTGTGATTGCGATCCAAATCCGCTTTTTAGCCCGTCCCGACACGTTTCGGTAGAAACGTACAGGAGCCGGGCTTATAGTCTGATGCCGACTGTTTGTTCGTTCGTTCGGACGTCTGTTCGCTGACTTATCGTTTACACAGAAACTTCAAATTTGGAGGATAGACTCCTTTTATGGCGTATATAAACGTACGGCGGCAACAATTTTCAAATTTTATCGCGTTTCTGTTTTAGGAGAATTGTTTGATTTGTTAGGTTAGGGTTGGCCGCTGCGTGTGGTGCGCCTGCAAGGCGCACTCCGCCGCGTGTCGGGGCGGGCTGAGGTTAGCGATTTTAATCGCTACAAAAATATGTACCAGCGGACACATCTCCAGTGACTCAGGGCGGGGGCCGGAGGCACCCGCGAACGCCGCCGGCAGGCCAAGCTGGCCAAGTCCCCCTGTCGAACCGAGGTGCCGGTGAAGCGGAGCGGAACCGGCACCGAGGTTCGACGGAGGGACGGGCTAGCTTGTTGAATAGGCGCGGGCATGCGCGCAAGTGTGACAACTGCAAATGGGGTCGTCAAATTTTGAAATGGTGAATAAGATATTGTTTCTTTATAGTGAGTATGTGATGGAAAAAATTACTCTGCGCCTTACAAGTTGATAAGAATTCACTGCTGGATTTTATTTATGTTTGGATGTAGGTGCAGACGGTATGGGAGAAGGTCGGCCATAGCGGTCAGATATATGTTGGTTGGGAACGTACCTACAGGCCCTCAAGGCTGTTCCGCCTCCATCCAGTCCTCGTCGTCGCCATTGAATGCTCAGCGGTGAATGATGTAAGACGTGCCCATTTATCTATTTCATTGCGGTCCTATCCGAAGTTAGTACCGGCTCGTTCCCATTGGTTCAGTCCCAAAGGGTTCCGTTTTCTCTTAACTTGAACTGCGATTCTACTTTTAACGTCGTGATTCGGCTATTTTCGTGGTATTGTTTGAGCCTCATGGCCGCGGCTCGTCCTTTGCTCCTGTCTGTAGATGGCGTCGTTCATATGCGGGGTGGATCTATTCAATGGTTGGCCTGTTACGAATACACGTTACAGATAAAGCTTTAACCCTGGTGGCATTTCATCCGGGCTGTGAATATTTGCTTGCGTCCTGTGCGAGATCGTGAATTTCGCTGATAGCATCCCGGGGCAGGTGGGGCGTGTTGCTGATGCAGGACAAAGGGAACGTTTGCTAGAACTCGTTTCATTGAGCGGTGATCGCAGTGGCCAATTGGCCCTTGTACCGAATCTTAAATCGTAAGTTGAAAGGCGTTAAGTCTCCATGCCTGAGGTGGGTTAAGGTTATGGAGGCCGGTGATGGCAGGTGGAAACACTGTGAATGGTGTGCCCAACCGGCACATCCCGTGCGTCCGTTTGCCTCTCGATTCAAGTGTTATCGGAGCACTCTATAGCTTGTAATGAAGTCCGTGTCTGTTCTGATCTGGGCGAGTAGTTGTAGCCTCACTTCGGTGCGTCTATGCGTGCGTGTGGCTTGGTTTTAGCGGAAAGGGCTGATGTCATGTCTTTCTCTGTTGCACGGTTTTCGCTCTTTTGTTGTCTGTCCAATGGTAGCCTACTCTTTGAATGTGATCTTCTGCCCTGCTTTGGCGGGGCTAAAGTGTTCCTGGGCGAGAGTAGTCTATCATGTGTGTGGGATGCATCCTCTAGTTGGGCGTATTGAGCCCTGGAGGGCTGTTGCCTCCATTTCGTACTGTATTAAGGGACGACATGACGCAGCCCTATCCTGTTCATTGCTGACGGTGTTCTAATGGTGTCTGCCCTTATAGAATGGACGTCTCCGAGGTTAGGAGGCTTAGGCTACAAGCCCTGGGCTTGGAACGTGCGCCCCCCCCCCCCCCCCCCCCTGTCCGATAGTGACCAGCCTGTGCCGGACGAGGAGCAGGCTGTGCCGGACGAGGAGCAGGCTGTGCCGGACAGCGAGCACCCTGTGACGGAGAGGGAGCAGCCTGATCCACATGCTGCAGATGCTGAGCTTCTTGGGTCGCTCCAGCTCACCGGGATGTCGCACGGCAACCCAGTCAACTTCCTGTGTGTGAAAGCGGATGGTAAGTGTGTCGCTTGTTCTCCTTCGAAAACTTTTTGTCGGTGGTGGTGGGCAGTCCAGTATTACTGAGCTTTGTGCAGGAAAGCATGGCACAATCGTACTGTCAGGGCCGGACTGGGGGCATTTGGCCCCGTCGGGAATTGGGGTTTGTGGCCCCCAATTACCCCCCCCCCCCCCCAAAAAAAAAAAAAAATTCCCACAGTGGGAAAAAAACAGTTTTTGTTTTTAAATTCATTTTTTAATGAATTCAGAACAGGTTACAGGTAGGTACTATACCACATTCACGTCATACAAATAAAGAGTAAAATAGTTTCAGGTTACAGGAGAAGTTTCGTAAGTTGAGTGCTGGCGTTGGCAAAAAGGTCTATAATTTTCTTAATATCTAAATTTAATGCAAGCTCCCTCTCCACACTCATAAACATTAGGGGCTCAAACAGCTCCTGTCCTAACGAATTTCTCAACCGTGTTTTTATTTGTTTTACTTTTGAAAATATCCTCTCACATGATCCCGGGGCAGGCGATGAGGTGATGGGACGAACTGAACTACTGCCGCTGCCCTGCCGTGCGCAACAAGATGGCCCCAGGACCCGAATTCTTGCACACGCGTCATGCCATGTCGTGGCCTGGCCCATCCCGCCGGCTGCTGGTGCGTGGCCGTCTATTCTATTTGGCCCCCGCGCCGGCCCGTGGCCCCGTCGGGGATTCCCGTTTCCCGGGCCGCCCAGTCCGGCCCTGCGTACTGTACATAGTGCAGTGCTCACTGGTTGTTTTCATGTGTGGCTCGTACTGCACTTCTGGATAAGCAAGTTCAACAACTGAATCTTTTCAGCATTGTTGGTCTTTGCCAAAAACCAAACCGACCGAAGTGGAGCATAGGCTGGGTTACGTTCAGTCAAAGATTTCAAACGCAGTCGGTCAACGCGCGCTCGCCTTGTCCGCCCGATTCGGAACTCTACCTGAGGACGAACCACCGTTTCCGGTTGTCGTGGCAGTGGCGTCCTCGGGCACCCCGGAATGATGGGTATGACCCATGCATGAAATACATAAACCCTTACCTGGCCCAGACGGTCGCCACTGCAACATCCGCGACAACATCTCCTTTCTCCGCAACGTAGCCATTACACCACGAATTCTCTTCAACGCCTCCTGCAAAATGAGTTTCATGTCGACACGATACGAGGATATGGAGGAACACACGATATTTGAACCCTGGTTTCCTTAAAGCATAGCTCGACTTGGGAGTACTGGCCGACAAAGCATTATTTACAAGTACGGTATGTTTATCAAGATCCAATTGCTGTTGGTTCTTATACCCTTACCTCCAGGTGACGCCCACACGCTTCATCCAGCAGCGCCAACTCCTCCTGCGTTCGGTAATTTGCCATTCCCGGTCGTGTTGCTCCGTTAGTTTGCGTTTCCGATCGGGATCCTGTTGTTTGGGTCCCCGGGCATTTCCCGTTGCTGTAGGGACGCGTGCGCGTGATAGTGTTTGACGCCTTCCGTAAACTATAGGACGCGAGGCTAAGCAGTCTTATTCATTCCATTTTGGAATAACATTTTTTCTCGTTTTTCGTTTTTTGCTTTTCCTGCCTGTTCCCGCCCAGCGAAGGCACCCTCACGCGAACGTGCAGCCGTACTCAACCGGGCGCCCTGCGACTTCAGACACACTTAGACCAGTCAGATGCGTTTTCTCCTTGCATTTGGCCCGGTATAGGCCTCATTTCCTACTCCTACTCCATGCTGCATTATCACAGCAACTCAGCATAAGTTACTTTCTAGTACTCATGCTTGCTAGTGCACCATAACGGCATTGTCAATTTGGATATTATTCTGCCAGTGAGTAGAGTCTGTGGTGGTTTTATGAAACTGTGTACAGCATCTTCAACTATTTCGATCGCATTTCCAGACTTACTTTCAAGGCACTATATGTGCGACGCCGTTACATGAGCTCATGGTTTATCCACCTATTTTTCGCATAATGAAAAGCATTATTACACATATACCACACCTTTCACAAACTTCAGTAGTGAGCGACGCTGTGTACATATGTTGTACCATGATATGATTGCAATGTGAAAATAATAAATAATAGAACGCTTCAGGAAATGAATGAGTCTCAAAGGTTAATAGGTTAATGAGCCCGTTTCCACAGTCACTGGTTTTGTTTTCTAATTTTAAAAAAATGTCCACGGACAAGTGCCCAATTACCGGAGAACGTGACCGTGTGTATACTCCACACATCGAGAGCGCGGAGTCTGGAAATGTAGCAATACACCGCGCTCAAAGCCCCAAAATTTCTCATACTACAATAAGAGTATAGCGAGCGGCCTTTAGCGAGGCTACCAAAGATGGCGTTCACCATCACAGATCACGCCATATGTTTGCCGCTCCCAAAGGTTCGGAATATTGTAATTTATTTTTTTAAAACAGTTTATTCATTTTGCCAAAGAATCATAAAAACTGCTATATATTTGGCATTAGGCCTGAGTTTCATCTGGCACATCTGAATACAGAAAAAAATAACAATAATGCTTTTAGAGCATTAAAATATTAAAAAAGAAAAAAGGTTCATATGACTTAATTTATTTCTTTTAAGGAAAATAACATAAAAATTGCGAGGGGTAGGTTCCAGGAGGGGTATGTTCCCGATTTAAAGGGTCGAAAATAAACAGGTTTTTTGTTTCTTTCCTCCGTTATTTCTTTTCGTTTTTCTTAAACGTGGAAAAATTGAAAACTAAAAATGACCCTTTTTGTCTCAAAAAATCTGTTTTCAGCTTTTTTAGTCAGTCCTCTGGTGTTTGAGACAGCACAATGTATTAACCTGGGTTTAGAACCGTGCGCTACTTAAAATACGTTTGTTGTTGTTATTATACGTGTCAGATAAACGTTAAGTCTGATTTGGGCACTTAAATTTTCCTACACAGTGGCGTAGGAAGGGGGGGGGGGGTATTGGGGGTTTAAACCCCCCCCCCCCCCCCCCCGTCACCGGAGACCGGGCTAGGCAACCCACTTAACAAACGCCTGGGTGTAGGCAAAATGCGCGACATATCCCCCCCCAAAATCAGAGACTTCCTACGCCACTGTTCCTACATGGCACGCATCGAAGATGCATTTTTATTTTGTATTAATAATCATTTCACTTGTTTAATGGGGTCTATCCTAGAACGCCCTCCTCCTGAAACGCCCTCCTCCATTTTACTTAATTTTCTGTTTATATAATGAAAGAGAGTAGATAACTGAACTAAACTGCTTTAATTCATTATTTAAAATAAATTTTAAAAAAGACAATAAAATGATTTTTTTTATGTAAATACATTTAAGAAAATATCATATTTTAATTGGTTAGGTTAGGTCCTAAGCTAAGCTTACCTAAAATAACCTAACCTAACCCTTTGATAAAGTATGTTATTTTTATTGTATTTATAACAAAAATACACATTTTCATTTTCTTTTATATAATTTATTTTATATAATTAATTAGAACATTTTTTCCTTAAAATTAAATAAAGTGGAGGAGCGCGTTCCAAGAGGGGGGCGTTCTAGTTGTTTCCCGTTTAATGGCAAATATGCGACCTCCTTACTAAAACCACAACCATTGGATTACATTCAAATTATTTCTATTAACTGTTAAGGCAAATAATAGGAAAAATATGATTTTTTTCAATTTCTTTGTTTTTTATTCCTTTTCCAAAAAATCTGTTTAATACTTAATACTACTGTTTTAATACTTTCTGCTTCCTTTCCGCTCCGCTTTTCAACTAATTTGGCCTCGGTTCTTCACTCAGTCGAGTAAAATGTTTTTTAATGGGTTCATTAGAACCGCAAGACTTTGTCGCTTCTCAATTTAGGTGGCCGCAATTTGAGTTCAGCCTCAATTCTTAGTTTGTTTTCTGGTGCGGTAATTATTCCAAAATTTTTAATGTTTCGAAAAAATCGCCGAATACAATCTTGAAAACGGTTCCTTGTACAGCCAAACGACTTGGGATTCGGCTTGCACTAAGGATTAAAACTTCGTGCCACAATGTACAATCCCGTTCTCGAGGAATCGCGCGGCCACACATCAACACACAGACGAAACGTTTTTGGGCTAGTCGGGTAAGGGCTCCTCTATCGCTCACTCAACCAAAACACGTACGGTGGCAACAATTTTGAAATTGTTTTCGCGTCTCTGTTTTATGAGAATTGTCAGACATGTTCGGTTGGGGCTGCATTAGTTGCGCCTGCAAGGCACTCTATTCAGGTCAGAATATGATCTGAAATAGGTCCCGCAGTTTATGAACGTCCTTAAATGTATTGAGAAGATAAACGAGCTCTCAAGGTTTCGTTTCCGCGCTGGCCTCGCATTTATCGGTCCTGACCCGAATCTCCTGGGCGTGAAGCCGTTTGGCCTGAATTACGAGTGCGCCACAATAACGTGCTTGCGAAAATGTCGAAAATCTGTCAAAAATTCCCGTGTTAAACAACTTTGACACTTCACCGACAATCTTTATGAAACTGCGTTATTTTAACTCTTTCATAGATATTAAAGGAGGAGGCCTAGGCCTTGGAGCTCTAAGACAAACAACAGCGGTTTACCCCACGGAAAAGATCAATAAACTAATTGAACCGGATACTGTTCGATGCGATGAGAAGTGTATTCGGCTTTTTCTAAACTGTACTTGGACCTGCTCTCCTTCGTCGGGAAAAAGCAGGAAATTCAGGTCCAAAATGATAAATTTTCGTTTGCAGATGACATTTTTGCGGTGTATGTGCCTTAAGTGTTTTCGAACCGTCTCGCCTGAGCATTGATAACGCATGCACCTGCCGCCGTGTATAAAAAGCCAGGTATCGGAGCTCAGGGACGGCAGTGACTGTCTACCTCCGAGATGCGCATTTTCCTGTCTGCCCTCTTTGTGGTCCTCGTGGTGGGCGGGAGCCAGGCTGGCGGTCCCGGTGGCTTTAAGGATGTTTCGGATAAGGTAGGTATCCAGCCCTTCGCTCTGTCAAAGCATTTGAAAATGTGCTCTGTACTCGCCCTCGAAAAGATATTGTATGGGTATTGGACACACTGATAGGCTGTGGAGAATTTTGTACGTAACTACATGGAATTCTGTGCACTTATAGCTTATGTACGATTTCTTACATACTATGTTAGAATTTTAACACACTTGCATTAATTTCTACAATGACATATGTACAATTCTCTTTGTACATAGTTGTGAGTGCACAAAAATGCATGTAGCATTAAGTGCGAATTCTTTTGTATTAAAGTACGAAATTTTACATGAGCCAAATTTGTGCATTACTGCGTAAAGAAAACGCCGTAGTCACAGACAATTTTAATTCATGAGGCTTATGTACAGACGCAGTACACACGTTATGAACTCAAAAATATACAAGCAATTACTGTGGACAAAAATGCAAAACGCTGAATTAATGAGCAAGGGCACTTCTAAAGCGCATACGCGGCCACAATGAAAAATAACCACAAGTCCACCGTGAAGCCGAGTGAATCGGACGATTTTTCATACCAACGGTTTCCGCTCTATATTTATAGTACGGAATATAATCAGATGCACGTCACTTCCTGTGCGAGCCATGTGCAACGTATAAAAAGTTGAAACACACACTTAAGGTAATCACAAAAAATTACTGTGTACGATTTTGTACATAATTACTTACGTTCTTAAGCATCCATAATTATGTACGAATTCATCCATAATAATGTACAAATTATCCATAATTATGTTTGAGCTTGTACGCAAGGGTGTACGATAAGTTTTGTAGATAATTATGGATGTGTAAAAGCGCACATAGTAAACGTAAAATGTATGCGTATTTATGTACAAAATTGTACAGAAGCTGAATTTGTACATAACTATGTACGAAATTGTACGTAATTAAGCACTAATTTGTACACAATGGATTGTGTGCAAACATGTCTATCCATAATTACGTACAAAGAAATTTTGCACAACACGCTACTTTGATGAAATCACATTAAGGCCATCCCTTATGAAATATGACTGTGAGCTAGAGCGGCGAAATTTGGTATGCCCAGAGATTCTGCTCCAAATAGTCGTTCTGTAAAACCGCTAATCGCTGAACCAATTTTGAACGGAGATACGGTGGTCCAAAGTGTCCCAATTCGAGCAGTACAGAGGTATTTCCTGCAAGCGCTTGCACCTAAACTATTAATCGCAGAATGATGGGGGACGTATCAATGCGTAGGGGGTAGATTCTTGCAGTAGGGCGGGGGGATCAAAGGTCCGGGAATCCGTTCACAAATGTATGATTGGCCCGGTCAAAGTTTGGCAATTTCAGGGTCAAATGCGGGCATCATTTACGAACTCTGCGACTTTTCAGATCAATCATTGATCCCCATGAATGACTAATTTCCCCTTCTCGCCGGCACCATCGGTTTTTCTGTCCGACTTATAGTTTAGGCCCGAGCGTTCGCACGGGCTGTTTGAGGCGCGTTTCGCCTCCTTTGAATCTGCCGGGCTCGAAAAGCCATGCTGCAAGGTGGCGCGGCGGTGGCTGTAGGAACTACGTGCACGCTGAGTGTGGATGCGATGGGCTGCGGAGGCTGGCCTTTACAACTGTGTACACAACGACGCAAGGACAAAGAAAGCAATAACCGTGACGCTCCGGTCTGTGCCTGCCGGGCCGGGCGGGCCAGCCCATGCGGACCGCGGGCTCTCGCCTTCCTTCCCGGCTGCCGGCTGCCGGGCTCCCGCTGCTGCTCGGGCCGAGTCAGCCGCCGGCACTTGCCGGGTGTCCCTGCCGGGCCCGGGCCCAGGTCTCCGCTGTCCGGTGCAGTGGAATTAGTATAGCAAACGGATCAACATGTGCCGAAACATAACGCGAACCTACCAATTTTACATTGTACTCAAGCCGTCAGGCTGGTCGCGAAGGACCCCCCCCCCCTCTGTCTCTCTCTCTCTCTCTCTCTCTCTCTCTCTCTCTCCCGCTGCGGTTTCCAACGAATGTCATAGTCTCAGACGGAGCACGGATTAGACCCTGTGGCCGGTGCCGCTCGGCCCGGCATCGAGTCGCATGTATTACCTGCAATATTACCGACACGACAGTCCCGACCAGTACCCACAACCACCAACATTGAACGGGTAGGGCTACAGACGTCTGCTTACCACCGATTTGTTTGTCGAAACGTGCCCTAGGTATTGATCTTATTATTGAACACACTTGAACGCGTGGTAAAATATTTAAAAAATAGATTAGCGTGCTGATGAAAGGAGAACAATACCGTGCCGAATGTGCGTGCCCGGAGACCCGGCGGAGCCACGCGGGGAGCTCCTTGTTGACACTGCTTCAATGGGGATCCGCATAATTACTTTATGGTCTGCCCGGACCCAAAGAAGGGAGGGGCGAGGAGGGAAGGCGGGGGAGGGCAGCGGGCCACAGTCACTGACCGTCGGCAGCGTGAAACTAGGTGCGGTACTTGGCATGGAATACGCAGATACGTGGTTATGTTAAGGACAGTGGCGCGATCCTACGGAAAGTGGCTGAACAAAAACTGTCAGGGGGTATCCCCAAAGCTACTTTTGTAGATACCGATATAAACTCTAGCCGTGCTAGAAAATGGCAGCGACTCGGACCACCTTAAGTCCTTGGGCGAGGTTCCTCATCTGCAGAAGGGTAGAACTGGACTCAAATGTCCTTACATTCTAAGGGCGCGCTACCAGAATATTATACCAGAATATGAAATGACGCTTCCTTCAGCAAAGCAACGTTCATTTCCCCAATGAGGCTGTGTTCAAGGTTTCGCCCCTCCTTTCTGCATCAATCAAACTTGATGAGGAACCCTCACACTCACTGAACTCCTTAGATATCTTCTTGAGAGGAACAATTAGCTGCGCCAAGGAGACGTAACTGGAAAAGCAGGGCAAAAGTCCCGAACGAATTACGTCGACAATTTATGAAGGAGGGCTTACAGACGCGCCGATATAAACGGAGAAAGGATGGATCTGTGGAAAGAATGCCTCCAAAATCGAAATAATTTTTTTTTAACTTGACGCGCAAAACGAAAAACTTCACCCTTGTCAGTGGGTCGAGGTGTTAGGTTAGTTCCACAGTCCGCCGCCGGCAGCGCTGCACGGCGAGAGATCACTGCCGCGTCCAACTCAAACACGGATTCGTCTCGTCGTGAGCCTAAAATTCGACACTCTTCGTCTTCTATTTGCTGCAAATTGTCTCTTAACGTGCGCGTGTTGCTGACTGGAACTTTCCCTCGATGAAGATCTGCAGTTTTCGCCCCGCCACCTCGTGTCAGTTGTCATGCGCTCTGCTCTCAACACATAGTTCGGGAAATCACACGTCCGGAGTGCGGAGCGGCAGCGCGTGGGGGAGCGGGCAGGCGAGGGAGTGGGGGGTGAGTGGCGGTCGTTGGCCTGCCGGTGCTCCGGTGCCCGCTCCGCGTGTTCGTACCGGTGGCGCGAAGCGGCAGCTACGCACCGCCACGCCCTAGGTGCGCAGCGGTAGCGCTCCCGGTGGCTGGATGGGGAACTAAGGTCTGAACAACAGACCAACGGGCCGGCTGTGCGCCGTCTCCTTGGCGCAGCCATCTTCCTCTCAAGATATCTTTTCGAAGCCGTTACCGTGACATTGGACGCGACACCAATCTTATAGCGCTATGGGCTGTTAACTTCAGCAGCAGACGATGCTCTGACGGGTGGATTAATTCAAGATGTCTGTTGCTCGCAGGTGTCGCCACCTCTAATCTTTCGCAACGCTTCGTACCTCGCGAAGTCCACTCACAACATCAACAAGATCGTGGACGTTCTGCTCGCAGTGGCCCGTGTCGAGGTCTCGGCTCAGGGCTTGGACCAGGTCGCGCTTTCCGACTTCGAGGAGACTTTCCGCAAAAAGATCGGTCCCATCAGGGTGACGGGGCACTTTAATGGCTACAACGGCTGGGCCAAGACTCTGTCGACCCTGCAAAGGAAAGGGGATGCCACGGCGACTACCAGCGGACTCAGTCTGGCCATTGACGTGCCAATCGGATTCGGTGATCTCCAGTTTGGGTAGGTTGTGTCAGTCAAAACTCGCTCAATTCGTCGCCATACCTCCCTGCAAGGGCAGAACTGAATTAAAAAAAACATGCTTACGCAGTTCTATAGATGTAATCCGTATGGGGGGGGGGGGGGGGCTCTCCTTTGCCATGGATCATACGGTATAAGAAATACTTTAGGTATTGTAAAAGTATTGTACTACCTTCATATCATAATGATATGTAAGTACTCCATTATTATAAAGCAAGTATGTGCGGTATATGATTCATGTCGGTTGGAACCCTCGGGGGACTTTGCGACACAGTTTTGCACACCATGCCACTGGTAAACCAGGAATGTGACGTCACGTTCCAACTAATGGGACAAGTTTCACATTCCTCGGAGTGTAGTGTCGCAATCGCTTCAGCGTGACTCAGGCGCCTTCCTTACCAGTCACATTGAAACGAATTAGACATCAAATTAAAACGAATATGTGACAATATTTGAAGGTTGACACATGTCACATTCGTTGGAGCGTGATGTCTCATTCCTGGATTACCAATGCGATGGGGCACAAAATTTAAGTCACTCGCTGTCACAGGTATCGCTACAAGGCAAAGATCAGCAAGATCCGGGTGGGCGGGCACGCTGACGCTACGGTAGGATCCAACGCGTTGCGCCTCCGCGCTAGCGTCTCCATTTCGTCCGGCGCGTGCTCCGCCGCCGTCGACTCCCTGGAGCTCACTGACTTGGGCAAGATCAAGGTAAAGGCCACCGGGCTGGGTGCCCTCAACTTCCTCCTGGACAAGGTGGCCGATTGGATGGCGAAGCGAATGCACAGCAAGATTGAGGATGCGGTGCAGAAGGGTCTGCGAAAAGCCATCAACAAGGCGGGGCTTCACTTCAGCTGCGATGAGCTCTAAAGGAGGCTACTGAGGCGTCACGTTGCACGCGGGTGGTTCCAGAGGAAAGTGGATTACTCGTCCGGACTGAAAGGGAACATTGTACCCGACATCGCTGCTCGGACACCATCGTCTATGATACATCAATGGAGTCCGTCGTTTCCAACGACATAGTTTGCGAGCCTCCGAACAGGACTCATGACACAGCGATCCCACGAAAAATGACTGTTTTTGTACTGTTTTATAATAAAATCAAACTTAATGGGACATGTAGACCTACAACCCACGTCGACATAACAGCCCTTAACTCGCTCCCACAGACACTACCATTCGTCTCTACTCTTATTCCTATTTTTCAAATTTTTATTCCCTGGTCCAGCGAAAATTGTTCGCTGCTTTAGCGAAAATTTATTCAGCGAACATAAATTCGCTGTTTTCGCGATTTTGTTACTGGGAGCCAAAGCAGTAGTCAAAAAATCACTAAAACAGCGAGAAAATCGCTGTTTTAGCGAATTATTTTTTTTCCGTGATCCCGCACCTCCCCAGAATTTGTGCATGCATTTTAGTACCCGAAAATGGCGTCTGAAACTGCAAGAAAGGGCGCAGGTGACGTACACACTAAATGTCATGGGACAATTTTGTCCCATAAAATGTTTCGTTTTTGAACAAAACATAACTGAGATATAATTCGTAACATAATTATGGGACAAATTATATCTCGCGTGTTACTATTTGTCCCACCTTTGCGTTACAAATTGTTCCAATGTCATGTTTTGTTTAAAAACGTGACATTTCATTTGACCAAATTGTCCCATAGACATTTAGAGTGTAAACACGAGCATCACCTATCAACGCACAAATTGAACGGAGGGCACCAGCATTTTGAGCACAATTTGAGCTTCCGATCTGACACATTTTCAGAATTTGTGCATCGTTTCTAGTACGGGAAATTGCCGTTGCGGAGTGGCTGTGCCAAAATAACGCCAGCATCACCCACTACGAATTTTCGAAACGTCGAAACGGATTTCTTACCGTCTCAATTTGAGCAGCCGATCCCGCACCTCCACTGTTAAAAATATATTGGGAGTTCCTGAAGTCCTCCGGAAACTTTTTTACCAACTGATCGTTCGTTTTTTTTCCCAAAGTACGACATATTGAGATTCGCTCTGCTGAGAGCAAAATTATGAGGTACATTTAATAGAGGACACGATGTCTTCCTCAACAGCCACAGTATCATCACTCAAAGTGATGCATACGCCCTGTGACAAGTAATTTTATCCGGCGAATTCCTGAAGGTTCTCTGGAAATTCACGAAGGACTGCCGGAAATAAAATTACCAACTGATCCTTCGTGATTTCCCGGACTTTTTTTAAAGTGTCCCCAGAATTTGTTCATGCCTTTTAGTACCTGCGTATGGCGGCCGATATTGCACGAGTGCTGAGGTGCCGTAAACAACTGGCAGCCCACACTGCAAAGTCAATTGTCTGAATACGAAACGCATACATGCGTGTGAAAGCATCCTAATGTTATTCAGATGTTTCTAAGCATCTAAAAACATGTTCAGATGCTTTCATGCGTCTGAAAAACTATTCAACGTATGCGGCGAAGCGGCCGGCGGTGGCGGCAGAGTCAAAATGTTTGATTGCGTAATTCAACCACCACCGTGCGGGCTCGGTGCGCTCTCGATAGGCGACCACATCTGACAATACAGGCGTGTGAATAGGTTTTGAGATGCTTCCAAGCATCTGAATTAAATTAAGATGCTTTGAAGCATGTGGAAAACAATCACACGCATGTGTATGCGTTTGGTATTCAGGCACTTGACTTTGCAGTGCATCAACGCACAAAGTAAACGGAGAGCACCTTGTGGATCGTTCCTTGTTGCTAATATTTGCGGTATGTGGAAGTAATTATGTTGGGTGTTAGGATTGACAAAGTGAGTCGTTGTACACTGATGAATTGCTTTATTGTTCTGAATCAACGGTAAATCAAACTGGGTTACAATGATGCTAAAAATAGGAGACCACAGAACGGCTTATGTTATATTTAACACGTGAAATAATAAACAGGCTTCGGAACAAGTGACAACACTGGAGTTAACGCTAGTACTCATTATTATATATTGTGTTGTCAATTGTTTGGAATCCAATTCATTACTTTACTTATTATTCAGTCATATCACCATACATACGGTTACAAAAATTACCGGCCTATGTATTACAAGAAAGTGCAATTTAAAACCCTGTTATTATACTTTTCTTTTGTATGATGAATACGAACATGGAATTGCACACATAATCGCACACGGACTGTCTATAGAGTGAAAATTATCGCAAAAGTACATAATATTTTGAAGGTTGCTTATGGTTCTGCGGTTGTATGGCGCCCAGTGTTGGGTAGTATCTAGATAAAAGTATCTAGATACTGTATCTAGATACTTTTTGGGTATCAATTATCTGTATCTAGATACAATTTCGGGCTGGTATCTAGTATCTGTATCTAGATAATATTCCCGGTATCTATTATCTGGATTTTAAGATACGCTTAGTAGATACTGGCTGGTATTATAAAAGTCCCGCGCCGCCGTTACCTCGACCACAGCTGACAAGGGGATGCCCCGCGGTGACAGACTCAGAATTCGATGAAACTTTTTTTGCCGTATAAACTGCCCACAAGACCTCGAGATACAACATTTTAGCTGCCCTTATCGGCTAGTTCCGGAGATATTAATTTTGAAAGCATTATAACGGGCTTAAATTGAATAAAACTGGCGTCATCGAGGAATTTTCAAAAAATTCAAAATACTTTCCTAAGGGCAATGTGTCTAAAATAGGACTCTATAGGACTGAAATTTCAAGGAAAACGCCGTCTCCCCAGCCGTTTTCGAGATATCGGCGTGTTATGTTTGGGAATCATACTGGACACGTTTCTAAGAAGGGATTGTTTGATTCATATACATAATACGCCGATATCTCAAAAACGGCTGGGCTTATGGCGTTTTCTTTGAAATATCAGTTCCTGTGGGTCCTACTTTGGCCACATTGACCTTAGGAAAGTATTTTGAATTTTTTGAAAATTCCTCGCTTACACTAGTTTTATTCAATTTAAGCCCGTTTTAATTCTTTAAAAGTTAATATTTTCGGAACTAGCCGATAAGGGTAGCTAAAATGTTCTATCTGGGGGTCTTGTGGGCAGAATATACTGCACAAAAAGTTACATCGAATTCTGAGTGTGACACCTCGGGGCATCCCCTTGTGAGCAGCGCCTCGCTCTGTACGCGTCGGCGTCGGCTTTGCCTACAGGCTGGCTGGCTAGCTGTACATGTTATTATTATTTTTTAAGTGTTAGATTCCTAAAACTGCAAGCAGATCTTTACATAGAGCTTCTTATTTAAAAAAATGGTATATGTACATGTATCTGAGATACTTTTGAAGTATCCATTATCTGTATCTAGATACAATATGAAAGCTGTATCTAGTATCTGTATCTAGATAAAATTTTCACCATTATCTAGTATCTATTATCTAGTAGCCCCTCAGGGGCACCGCAGCCTAAGCAGTTTCTTAGATAACTTTCACATGTGGACCAAAATTATAAATCCGCCGGTTGGGTAAAGTCAGTATGCGCCATGCGCCTGTCGTGGAGGGGCGGATCAGTGACGCGAGTGGGTTACGCTCGGTTAGGTTAGGTTAGTAGGGGCCTGGGTAGGCTAGGCTCGGGCAGGTAAGGGTAGGTTAGGACTGGTTGAGCGGCATTGATAAGAAAAGGCTGATGTAAGATACGTTCGGAAGGCAGAACATGAGCGTGTTTGCGACCGTGCGGAGAGAGTGACGCCCGCAGGGCGTCCTACTGACTCGCCCTGCAGGATCCTACTCGTCAGGTGGCAGCCGCCGGCAGGCCAAGGTAGGCGTGCGCCAGGCGTGGAGTGGCGGAACAGTGATTCGCGATGAGCGAAGCCTGTTACGCCACGACGCGGTCTGGCGTACGCCTACCTTGTACATAATTATGTACGCCATTGTACGTAATTATGCACTAATTTGTACATAATGGCTATCCATAATGTTCACTATGATTACGTACAACAAAATTGTGCACAACACGTTACTCTTTTTTGTGTCAATGTAACCGCAGTTTCTGCAACATTGTCGTTCGCAGACCAGCAAGGGTCCTGCCGCGTCGTCGGATGTCCTGCCGTTGGTCGACTGCTTCACGGACACGGCGTCCTGCCTGGAAATGCTAGCTGCCAGTCGTGGCGGTTTCGCACTTCTCGCCAACCCAGCGACTATCCAGGCAATGCAGACAACGACACACAGTGCTCTACGAGCGACGTGAAAATGCGGCGCTTACTCTGGCAGGGGGTGTAAGCGGCGTGAAACTGTGCTTCCCACTCTAAAATGTGCTTTGCGTCTTTGCTGTCTGACGAGATAAACTGGTGATCAGCCAATAAATTTCGTAGCGTGTGTGTTGGGTGCCTGAAGGGTGCATTAGGCTGGTATTTGACTGAAGTGGGCCTTTTAAAGCCGATAGAAATATAATTAAGAATGACAAAATATTATGTTTTAGCTTTAGGTCAGTCACTGTTTGCTTTATATTTTAACTGTGGGTCGCATGAGGTCCCATCCGCAATTATGTACGTTTTAAAGCATCTATAATTGTTTACGAATACACCTATAATTATGTACGAATTTGTACGCAAGGGTGTACGAATAGTTTTTGTACATAATCGATGTGTAGAAACCTACGTAGTAAACGCACGAATCCATACGTAATTATGTACAAAATTTACGCAAGCCGAATTTGTACATAATTGTGTACGATATTGTACGTAATTATGCACTAATTTGTACATAATGGCTTGTGTACAAACATCATGCATTTGGTTTTGCAGTGTTATTAGAAACCCCCAAAATCATTACTGACGCTGAGTTAATCCTAATGCAGGGCAACATGTCCGCCGCCGACCGCGAAAAAGTGGCCCCGCTCGCTGTGCCGTACTTCCGTTTTCCCGTCGTCACGTACTTCGCCCGGGACCATCCCCTCGTCGAGAACTACTCTGCCGCCGTGCTGCGGCTGATGGACGCCGGCATAATGCAGCAGAAGTTTGACGACATCACCCCCACTCTGTAAAAATTCAGTCGTTTAAAAGTGAAGATTGTTCGATCAATTGAGAACTGAAGCACTTCATTTTTAAACGAATATTTTCACGAAGATTTCTCTGTTTTTAGCCCGTACCGACACGTTTCGGTAAAAACGGCGAGGAGCCGGGCTTCTATTAGTCCTATGCTGGATTTTTGTTGGGGCGGACGTGTGTTCGCTGACTTATCGTTGAAAGACAAACTTCAAATTTGGAGGATAGACTTATTTTATGACGTGTATAAACGTACGGTGGCAACACTTTTCAAATTTTGTCGCGTTTCTGTTTTCGAGATATCGATCCAAAACCATTTCGTCGTTTCATGACGCAAGGATACACGAAGCAAAATTTCAATTTCTCCCAGATGCCTTTGTCCTTGTCCCCCATGGAGAAAAATCGGTAGTAGATCCAACCGATGATTCGTTGGAGCAACCGGAAATTAGTTACATCAACTAAAGCTTCAGTAGGTTTTCAGACAAGCAAAATATTTAGTTAATACAACGAAATTGAGTTTATAGGAACGTAAATATTCGTTTGGTAGAACTTGAATTACTTAGTTACAACTAACATGTCATAGTCGCTGCCGGAAAAAAAGATGTTCGATTGTAAGGAACAACACTGTTCGTTGGATCAACTCATGGGTTATGTTAGGAAACCTCTCATTCATCACGGCGACTCACACCGTCCCGTAAGAGGTAGTCATGGTAGCCGAGTGGTCTAGGGCACACTCGGGGACGGAAGACAGGGGTTCGAGACCCACCGGTGCTACAACTTTTTCTTCGAAAAAAGTTTGGTCGGTGCATCCAACTTAACCTTTAGCCGGTACAACTGATAAGTGAGTTCAAACATTCGATCCGTCGCTTGTCTGAAAACCTACTGAGAACATTAGTTAGACGAGCCGGCGATTTTTCTCCGTGCCCTTACGCTGAATTCGGGGTGGGACGCTACAAACTTTACTGCTACAGAGTCGACCCAGCGATTGTGATCGCGAATGGACGGACACGTATTTTGTTACCGTTTCCTTGTGAAGGAAGAGAAACTTGATTGAAAAACTACTTTGCTTGTTCAAGAGCTCGAGGACTCGCGTTAAAGTTTCTTTTTTTTGTGGTGTAACACTAACGACTCCCGTCCCGCAGCGGTGCGCGGCGCAGGCGGAGCTCCAGCCCCAAGGCGCTGCGGATCGCTGAGGTGGCCGCCGTCCCGTTCTGCATCCTGTGCTTCATCGCTGAGCTCCTCGTGGGCAAAAGGACAGGGACGCGAGGGCGAGTGAGGCAACGGTCCTCAGTTATTAGGCGGAGGGGTCTCAAGAGCGGACTACGCCGGAAAACAAACAGAAAGCGCTAGAGATGCTTAGATGTGGACAAATTAACTCACGCTGTTGAATAATACATGGTACACTGTCATCGCAAGTGTAATCAATTCAGTACGTTTAGCTGTGATGAAGACTAAGTGTGATGAGTCAAAAATGCTACACCTGGAGCTCCAATGACCCTTGCAGTTGGACCTTCGTCACAGCTAAACGTATTGAGCTCATCACACTTAGCTGCAATGAACATCTCAGATGGAGCTTCATCGCAGCTAAGTGTGATGAGCTCATCTCAGTTAACTGTGATCAGTGGAAAATACAACAGCGGCAGCTGACATGGGGTTTTATTACAGCTAGAGTGTGATGTACATTACACTTGGGATTGCAGTGTAGCCGATGGAAATTCGAACTTCAATTTAATATGCAGAAGTAACATCTGGGTAGATCAGCGAGCACGCAAAATGCAAATGACCGACCAAGAAAATATTACTTTCTGAGTAAATGTATCAAATTCCCTTATAACAAAATAAAAAATTCTCTGATTTCCAATGTTTTGAGTTCCAATGTGATCTACGCATGGTGAATTGTAATGACGCGCTCTATTTTGTGTATGGACCCAAGCAAGGCCAAGACTATCAAAATGTATTTTTCTTTTGAGAGACACTTCCCCTGAAACTCGTCTTGAATGAAGCACAATAGACGAACACTGTAAGGGATTGTCGTTTTTAAACGACATTTTAAGGATACTAGATTAATCAATGAAACTTCGTAAAATAACGAAATTTTCTTGCGAACGATATCCAGTCATCAGGCATGTATAATTGGCTAAATTGACTTCCTCATAGTTGAAATGAAATGAAGAAAACATAACGCAGCGTTATTCTCTAAAATTGAGGCTATTTGCCCTCTGTACTATGGAAGGGACCTGCAAAGTCCCCATGTTTTTCGTTAAAAAACGAAGAAATCTTCGTAAAATTATTCGTTTAAAAACGAAGGTCTTCAGTTCCCAATTAATCAAACAATCTTCGTTTTTAAACGACTGATTTTTTTACAGTGAATGAAAGTGACGCACTTAGCCGACGCTTGGTTCAATGTTTTTAAAGCGCAGTTAGTGTAGTGGGACTACTAGAATAGCTTGGAAACGGGTCGCTGGGTGCATGCATCTGTCAGATTCGTCGTTCAAGGAATTGGTTCTGAGCGATCTAATCACTATCTGCAAGCGAGATAAGATACGTACCTAGCTATGGGAGACATCTCACATTCGCGTGCCTGTCCGCGCACGTAATGTGTCCCCCCAAGATCTGCCTAACGGTTTCCACGTAGAAATAGCCGTTCTGACCATGGTGGTGGCGGTAGGAATCGATTTGGGAACCACGTTCTCCTGCGTGGCCGCCCTCGTCAACGGCCATGTGAAGGTAATCCAGTCCATGGGGTTCGGGCAGCGCGTCATGCCGTCTTACGTCGCCTTCGTGGAAGAGGAAGAGAAGGAGCTGGTGGGCCATGCTGCCAAGGCCAAGGCTATCCGGGACCCGCGCAACACGGTGTACGGCAAGTACCCCAGAGAACGCACACACGAAAGAAAAACAAATGTTTAAGCATATTGGGGTCACGATTGGAGCAGATTTCATATTTCATGCTTGAAACACCCAACATCCCACAAGCATGTGCTGTTGAAACATAGGCCCGATTGAAGGATATGTTACACTTGTCATAGGCTTGTTTTAAGGTGCGGATTATTTGAGCTTGTTTATAGGCGCGTTTTTTTTTTTTGAGAGGGGGGGGGGGACCCGGAAGGAGAGGAGTACTGCTAAAATCCAGTGGAAATATTACGATGGAAAACTAAAACACAAGTTTGCCTTTCAAATGTTTCACAAAATTTCAAAAGGACTTTTAACTCGATTGAGCTACAAAATACATCACGTAGTTTAATAGGGAACCTGAATTAAAAATTTCATTATATCATGCGTTAATCTACAATAGAATTGTTAACGGCGTGCTCATTTTTCAGATGTAAAGAGAATCATCGGCCGCAGCTTTAACGAGGAGTCACTGCAGGCAGACCTTGATCGGTGGCCGTTTAATGTGATCAATGTCCAAGGCAGACCCAAGATACAAATCATCCACCGCACCGAAACAAAGACGTTTTCCCCTCAAGAAGTACGTCGTTCGTCATGCATGCCGATAACAATCAGAACGAATGAGTCATAATCATCGCCCAATTAAGGGTATTAAGGGGCTTGGGGAGGATGTTTTACGACCTCGACTGCAGACTCCAGATTTGAGACCAAGGTTAGTCTCGACATTATTTCAGGATTCCAAAAATGGGGTCACATGGTGATTTCCGATAATAGATCAGAATATTAGGAGCGCCTCATCGTGGTCACCTCCACTCACTTTTCCGCATGTTTTATTCGACGGAGATTATGCGACTCCATGTTTAGAATCTTGTGATCGAGCCGAGACTAGCTGTGGACTTAGATTCAGAAAACTAGGGCTGGGCGGTGTACCGATATACCGGTATTAAATCGGTATTAAACCGGTATTTTTTGATACCGGATGGACGGTATTGATTTTTTAAAAATACCAGTATACCGGCGATACCGGTTTAACCGGTATACTGGAAAAACCGGTATGCCCGGTATACCGGTAAGACCAACAGTACCGGTACAATCGATGGAACCGGTATACCGACGAAAGTGCGATACCGGTTTGATGCCATGTCATGCGCGTCCGAAAATTGAACGATATCGCAAGACACCCTGCACTGCAATTCAACCCGCCTGCTACGCACGCCGCACACTCCACAGTTTTCCACTCATTGCATTAGCTTTGTACTTTCTTCAGCTCACCGAAAGACGGTTTTCCGCTTTTTCTGTAGATTCATAGATTTAACAATCTGAATGGTAAATACCGGCAAATACCGGAATACCGGTAAATACCGGTAAATGCCGGAATACCGGTATTCCGGTAAATACCGGAATACCGTATACCTTTTGCCAAACGGTATTCTTCAATACCTTATACCGGTTACGAAAACCTGATACCGCCTAGCCCTACAGAAAACGTCTTAAATCTGGAGTCTGGTCTAGTTTTTAGCCTATCCAGGCTCCTGATTGACCAAATTTGGGAGACGATTATTGCTCTTTCATTCCTTCTTAGAGTAGATCAAATTTCAGTGCGTCGTGTTTGCTTGGCGTGCCGCAGATCTCGGCCATGGTGCTACGCCAACTGGCTGCAGACGCCAGTATGCAGCTTGGGCAGAAAGTGGACGCAGCTGTCATCACCGTGCCGGCCTACTTCACAGACAGCCAGAAGCGGGCAACTAGAGAGGCAGGTAATGAGATTCTCCTGTAGGTACACACTAAGTGTACATTGTACAAGTTTGTACATAGCTGTTAACAGATTTGCGCATACAAAATGCATACTTAACATGGTACAGGCGTACGCCAGACCGCGTAGGCTTCGCTCACCGCGAATCACTGTTCCGCCGCTCCGCGCCCGACGCACGCCTACCTCGGCCTGCCGGCGGCTGTCACCTGACGAGTAGGACCCTGCAGGGCCTGTCAGTAGGACGTCCTGCGGGCGTCTCTTTCTTCGCGCGGTCGCACCCACGCCAACCATCCGAACGTATCTCCTTCCCTTATCAATGCCGCTCAACCAGTCCTAACCTAACCATTCCTGATTCAGCCTAACCTAACCAGGCCTCCACTAACCTAACCTACCCGAGCGTAACCCACTAGACTCACCGATCCACCCCACCATGACAGGCGCATGGCGCGTACTGACTGCACCCAACCGGCGGATTTTAAATTTTAGACCACTTGTGCAAATTATCTCAGAAACCGCTTGGGCTGCAGTGCCCCTGAGGGGAGGTTGACTCTGGTATGATGCAAGGAAGATGTGGCCCAAATTTGAGCTGTCTACGTCTAACCGTTCGAAAGAAATCGCGCGGAGAGACAGACGAAACACTTTTGACCCAGTCGGTCCAGGGCTTCGCTATCGCTTAGCCAACAAATTTAGCTTATGTAAAATTTTGTACTCCAATACTTAAGAATTCGCACGTACACTACGTGCATTTTTGTGCAGTCATATCTATGTACAAAGTGTATTATACACATGTTGTTGTAGGAATTTAACATTAGCATGTTTAAAATCCTTGCATAATATGTAAGATCGTACATAAGCTATGAGTGCACAGAATTTCCTGTAGTTATGTGCAAAATTATCCAAAGCCAATCAGTGTGTATAGCCTATGACTTCGACATCGTCACGTCAAGGAAGTTAACTGAACCCTCCAAGGGACCTTGATCGAAACGGTAAACGTCCTTAAATGTTGCCCCTTTTAGGCGGAGGGTTCGGAATTCTTGTACGGCCACCCTGTAGAGTAGCCATTTAAGACCTTGACATAAGAAGGTATGGCCATTTGAACCCGTTTGCCCGTCCTTTAGAGGGTGACGAACCTTACCCCAGTATTTACAGTAAGATATAACCGACATATTTTATGTGTTATTTAGCACGTTGAAGTTCCTCATGGGGGATTCGTAGGTGTAGTACACAGTAGTAGGATCTTCGTAAGGCGACATCGACTATAAACCTAGCCGAAACTTTGTTGAGCCTAACCTCGCCTACCCTAGCCAAACATACCTGTCCCCAACCAAACGGTCAGGAAGGCCATGTAAAAGGCGTGCTGACGAACGAACTGCTGTTTCGCGCGCACGCTAAATTACTGTGTACAATTTTGTACATAATTATGTACGTTTTTAAACATCCATAATTGCGTACGCATTTATCCATAATTATGTATGAATTTATACGCAAGGGTGTGCGAATCGTTTTTGTACATAATTATGGATGCGTAAAAACCTACATATTAAATGTACGAATTCATACGTAATGATGTACAAAATTGTGCACAGGCGGAATTTGTACATAATTATGTACGAAATTGTGCATAATTATGCAGTAATTGGTTCATAATGGCTTGTGTACAAACATGTTTATCCATAATTACGTACAAAAAAATTGTACACAACACATTACTGTGCGTGGTTTCCTAGGTGAATTGGCGGGACTGAAAGTGCTGCGGCTGCTCCCGGAGCCCACGGCTGCCGCCCTGGCCTACGGCCTGGAGCACAGGTTCACCGGCGACAGAAACGTGTTGGTCTACGATCTCGGCGGCGGAACCTTTGACGTCTCCATCGTAACGATCGGCAAAAGCCACTACAAAGTCCGGGGTGTGGGCGGCAACTCGCACCTCGGCGGCACAGATTTTGACTACCTTATCTTCCAGTACGTTGCAGAGGTATGGCGATCATTGAGAAATTGTCTGGAATACTCTGCAAAAAACAAATGCACTGCCGGAAAAATTCCGAGCACTTCGAAAGTGCGCACTCTAAAAATGTGGATGCCCTTTGTTTTGTATAGTACAATGTGCAGATCTCAGTCAACATGCTTTAAATACTAAATTCTGTACATTTCGTACCTTACAAAGCACAAAATCACCCATTGCAATGTGCTTTGTCAATACATTAGCACATTACATTTAGTACAATCCCGCACATTCCATTTGATATATTTATACACATAACGTACAAAATTGTGCCTCGTGGTGTTTGCTCAGATCTGTCTATTTCAAGGTGCAAAATTGCACATGATTGTACATTGACATGCAGTCTGTAGATTTCCAATGAACGTGCAATGAGAATTAATGACAGGTTACGTTGGCCTGGGTTAATTTCGCTGCATATTGATCAGTGTCGGATATAATTAATTATTGATTATTAATTATTATGTGTGTTTTGTAGGAGATTCGTCGTGTTTTGCCGTATGAAATAGGCCATGACGCTCGCAAAATGCACAAACTCTTTTCCATGTGCGAAGCTGCTAAAACCAGACTATCCGCCATGACTTGTACTGAGATTGACGTAGGAGAACTTACTGGAGAGGATGATTGTGTTGTGTACATCACCCGCGCAAAATTAGAGGAACTGTGCAAAGAACGTTTGGAGAGCACTATCACAACCGTCACGGAAGTCCTCGCAACAGCAGGGGTATGTACGAGGATCGCAAATATCGTGCACGTACTTTTTCTTGTTCCTTTACCTCCTGCAAGGGTTCCCGAATAAATGCGCAGGATTGAGAGTCCATGAATTTTGTGTTTGTGATGTGCCTTTAGCTGCACGTCACGGATTTCTGTTTATAAAGACGTACGTCTGCGATGGTTTTAAAGGACAGTAAGTGACCAAGTGGAATCTTCGTTCCAACGAAGAACCCGTTTTGGTGGGCACAGACAGGAGCGGGGCTTTTAGTCTGATGCTGACTGTTCGGGCGGTAGTGGTTCAAACAGATTTCTTTTGCGACATAAACAAACGTGCGGTGATTCAATTCACAATTTTTTTTTCGGGTTTCCGTTTTATGATAACTGTTAATTTTTTTTAGATAACGACTGGCCTCTTAGTGTGGTGCGCCTGCAAGGCGTATTTCGTTAGTCGGGACGGGCTTAGGTTAGCGATTTTGATCGTTACAAAAATATTTTTCAACGGACAAATCTCGAGTGACTTTGTGAATTCGTAAATAGGACCACCATACGTTTGTTTACTTCGCAAAAGAAGTCTATCCTCTTAAACGATAAGTCAGCGCACACACTTCCGCCTGAACGAACAGTCGGCAAGTCGGCATACACTCTAAGTGTCCATGGGTTAATTTTGTCCTGGGTGTCCCTTTCCTTAGATGGATCCTTCTGAAATCGACGATGTGGTCTTGGTGGGCGGATCGACGAAGATGAACTGCATCATCAACATGCTCAGACGAGTGTTTCCCGGGAAGACTATCAGTAGAGCGATAAACCCCGACGAAGCGGTTGCAGTTGGTGCAGCGCACATGGCTGCCATAATTAACAACGATAGTGGTGCCTTTCTGGATGGTCTCAGAGTAGACAACGTGACTCCTCTGAGCATCGGGGTGGAGGTCTTCAGAGGCGTGTTTCATGTCGTCATTCCGAAGAACTCTGTTGTTCCGGTTCGGGTGGGCAAGCTTTACAAGACCGGTTACGACAATCAGTCGGAGGTTCCGTTTACGGTAAGGATTGTCCATGGTACATTTGGAAACGTGGCAAACGATGTAGTAACATTGTGTGGGGTTTAGTCTGCACGTTTAAGTTACCCAAACACCTTGTGTCGAATAGTTGTTTGAAATGGGCCTCGCACATTGATGCATACATATCCTTGACGTATGCTTACGTTTTTCCTACCTGCACTACTGAGTACTGATTTCTTCGTCATATAGGTATACCAAGGTGAACGTGCCCTTGTTAAAAAGAATAAATTAATTGGCACGTTTCTTCTGAAAGATCTGCCCGCCTCTCCTGCTGGTCTTGGTCTTATGACGATGCTCGCTATCGATGAGGACGGGATCCTGGCGGTGGAGGCCAGAGTACTGCCTGATGGGCAGTACCGCGGCTGCAAATTACAGCTAACTGACCAAAGCAACACGGAGATTTTGAGCAAATTGGAGGACGCGGCGCGCTACAGGGAAGAGGACCAGAAGGAAGTGGAGAGGCTGAAGGCGAGATACGAGCTGGAGCAGCACTTGGCGATCGCAAAGGAGAAGGTTAGTGCGAATATTATTTCTCTTACCTGCGTCTCAGTTTAATGAAACACTTCAAATATTACACGTATTCGTCATTTATACGGATATATGTAAGCTATAATGGATATCCTTGGAATTGCAGCCATGTCATGTTTCCCGATTATTTTTATCCCAAGCGCAGGTTAAAGTTGTCGGTCTTAAACAACAGTATCTCAGTATATGTCGCTGTATGGACAGCATCATTATCTCTACCGTACACTTATGTGTTACAGAACGTTCCGGACGCCGGTGAAATTCAGGAGTGGTTGGTAGCGAACCCAGATGCTCCAATAGACTTAATCGAATCGAAATTGAATATATTACGATCCATCGTTTAGAGAGTTTCCAACTGCGCTGCGTCACGGAAGAATTCGTTGTATGTATGTGTAATGCGATAGAAGTTTTGACGATCTCTACGCAACGTGCGTTGGGGTCGAAAAATAAACGACAACAAAATGGAAACTGAACTACCAAAACAGAGTTTTCAGTGGATGTCAACGAAATTTTTGACGGCCTCTAACTGCTCGGAAATGCGTGTACAGAGGCACTTATCCTTTATACTGCTACGTAAAGCTGGTATTAAAATACCGTGGGTATAATAAACCTTTTGTTGATCTATTTACGCTCACGCACACTATCTTGATACTGTGTCGCCCCGTACTGTCTAGACGCGACACAAGGGGATGCTACGAGGTGCAACCAATAAAATCACAGCATGCAAGTGGTATGGAAATCACAGTTTTGAATGTCTATTATCTTAGCTGCCAAAGGACCTAGACAAAAATTTATAGTGCAAAAATATCTCTTGCACAACGAACATTATTGGCTGAGCGATAGCGAAGCCCTTACCCGACTAGGCCAAAAATGTCTTGTCTGTCTGCCTGTCCGCGCGATTTCTCGAAAATGGTTAGACGTAGAGAGCTCAAATTTGGACCACATCTTTCTTGCATCATACCAGAGTCAACCTCCCCTCAGGGGCACCGCAGCTCAAGCGGTTTCTAAGACAATTTTTACAAGTGGTCTAAAATTTAAAAACCGCCGGTTGGGTGAGGTCAGTATGCGCCATGCGCCTGTCAGGAAGGGGCGGATCAGTGACTCGAGTAGGTTACGCTCGGATAGGTATGGTTGATGCCTGTTCAGGCCTGGGTAGGTTAGGCTCGTGCAGGTAAGGTTAGGACTGATTGAGTGGCATTGATAACGAAAGGGTGATGCAAGGTACGTTCGGAAGTTAGAACATGAGCGCGGTTGCAACCGTGCGGAAAGAGTGACGCCCGCAGTAGGCCGCAGTAATTTCAGAGTAACGTGACAATAACGATGGGGCAGCACTCCACAATGTCTACCGTCCTGCGGAGTAATGCGGGGCTAGGCCGGAGTAGGCTGTAGTATGAGCCGGAGTAAGTCAGAGTAGGTCGGAGTAATTTTGGAGTAAACGTGGCGAAAACGAAGGTGCTACCCCCTAGTCTGTCTACCTTCGTTCGGAGTAATAGTAAACCGGAGTAATACCGGAGTAGGCCGGAGTAAGCCAGAGTAGGCGAAAGTAACTCGGAGTACACTAGAGTAAACACTGTAAATCGAAAAGAAACATTCGTCGCCTAATTTGGGCGACGGTACAATGCGATGCTGTAATAGAGCGATATTTGAGACGTCGCCCTAATTGAGCGACGCACGTCGCTGTAAAAGAGCGACATTTTCGTAGCATCGCTCTTTTAGAGCACCATTATTCAGAAACATCGCTCTAAAAGAGTGACGATTTCAAGCGTCACTCTGTGGAAAGCGACGAAATTGGGGACACAATGTCGCTCTTCTAAGAGCGACAAATGTCGCTCCAGGATTTACAGTGAATCCGGAGTAAAATTTCGGTGTACACAGTGTCCAACCGAGTTCTTGACCTCTCGGTCGCCTCTAAACGATGGTTTTACGATAAAATCCGGGGTCGGAAACGCCGCGTCCCGAAGGTACGTCCCGAGGTGCCTCGCCTTTACGCCGTAAGGTAGGAAACCCGTTCGGCCGCACTGCGCGCCAGCTCTCCGCCTCACGGTAAGCAACCCGTTCGGCCGCACTACACCGCGGCACCACCGCTCGGCCCGACCATCTTAAGGAACTCCTTCCTCGTGAATATTTCTCCTATTCGTCACGTGTTATGGGTTGGACCCTGACTGTGACCATGGTTTCTTCGTTTACGCCTCTTTCCTCACATTTAGCTTGCAAAACGACGAAGAGAAATGTGAAGCTCGGCATTGTAATCGCAACTAAGTAACTTTCTTTACATCCCGCTCCGTTTCCAAGTGCAGGAGTCTTAAATGCGTAGCATTGTAATGTGATGAAAATAATTTTGAGCCGCGTCAATTTGGTGCGTTACATACTAAATGTCATGGAACTATTTTGTCCCATAAAATGTATCGCAAAACATAACTGGGATACAATTTGTAGCATAGTTACACACTGAAGTCCTTACGGAGAAATTGTCCGTACGAAAGATCTTGTGCCACCGTAATACGGACAGAAATTCGTCTGTATTACGGACAAGTTCGTCCGTAATACAGACAGATTTTTACTGCCTAACCGTAAGGTACAAAGATGTTATACGCACTACGGACAAAATCGTCCGTAATTTGCTGTGGCACAGATTCCTTTGTAATCTACGGACGATTCATCCGTAAGGAGTTTAGAGCGTAAGAGACAAATTGTATCTCGTATGTTACAATTTTTACAATTTGTCCCAGTGTCGTGTTTTGCTTAAAAACATGTAACATGTCATTGCAATGTGCAGATCTGAGCATACATAATAATGTGCAATACATACTGTACATTAAAATGTGAAAATTTGTGCATTGTAATATATGAAAATTTTCAAATTGTACATTTTAATGCACAATAAACGCATGGTAAAGGAAGTGCATATTATTGTGCATTGTACAAAGGTTAAAACTTAAACAATAACCTTTGCGTTACTCTGCTATGGTATGATAAGTCAGCTTCAAAGCGCAAGCGCTTTCCACGTCACCAGGCGACCCCAGCAAAAGGCTTGGCGCCAATAATCTGGTGCGGTGCGGCGCGCGATGCATAGTGTGGGAGCGGCGTCGCCTGTGTTGCGTACAGTACTGCGCATACAAGCTTAGCACCCCCACTTTTACCTGTTGGAATTCCAGATTTTAAAAGCCGGTCCAGTACCACCCTGCCTGTGAACACATACACAAACACCCTGATAAGCCTTACTGCCTCAAGAATCCTAGGTGTGATCGACATTAAAAGATATGTTATCTCTGTCTCTCGCTCTCTGTCTCACCACAGCACCCACCGCACCTTATCATAGTGTATGATCGCCACAGCAGGCTGATTCCGAAGAGACGTTTCGTCGCTCCGTCTCTGTCGCACCCGCTCCGCAAGAGAGACATAAACGGCCCTTCGGAATCAGCCCGCCGATAATTCCTTGCGTTGCGGCGCAGCGAGGTCGCGTCTACTACTCAGTTGGGTAAGGCACTGGCCAAACACAGGACACATGGGCCGAAGGAGGACCTTCACGCACACAAACTTCTTGCCTGCTCGTTCGTTAGCAAGCAATCGTTAGCTGAAGCTCAGCATCATGATGCTGTACAACCATCGAGCACCTTTAATGCCAAGCGGATAATATGTAAATCTTGGTGATCCTCGGGAAACAAATTGTGAGTTTTTTTTAAATCGAAGACTTTTCTTGAACTATCGGTCCGACGTTAACAGGCCCGAATAGAATAAAAATTTGAATAATTGTTACATTCCGTTCGAGATAAACAAAATGACCTAAGTCAATGCGGTTGATGGCCAGAATTTTAAAGGTAAAATTTGAACGAACAATTTTTTTTAAGAAATTTGTTTTTTGTTATAATTTGATTCATCTTGGGCTCTAAGGTGTTTCAAAGAACGACAGTGCGGGATAGCTTGCCTTCGAGGGAAAAGCATACAATCCTATCATAGGATGCAATGACGCCCCCTGCGTTCCGTGAGCCAAATAACGTTTACAAGGGCTGTCTTGGTGGTTTACCCCGTGCAGAGAAGAACAATTCTCAGTTTCAAGATCTCTGGAACTTGAGGTATTGAGGGAGCTTTGGCGCTGTTTTCATCGCGCTCGGTATGATGGGAGAGGTGTCTCCTTTTAATTCATTTCTCCATATCTCCAAGTCCTGAGTTTACACGGCGTAAAAGTTTTACACTTTGCCTCACACTGTTGTGTAAGTTTCTTCGATCACAGGTGTTTACTTATCTGATTAGGTGTTCAAGGAGCCGTTTCCCCCCCGTCAACTGCGTCATCATGCCTGCGGCACTGGGCATCGACCTCGGGCTGACGTATTCCTGCATCGCACCCATCCAGGGCAAGCTGGAAGTGATCGCCAATGGTGGCCACCGCACCACGCCCTCCTGCGTCGCCTTCGTGTATGGCGATGCGAAGGAAGCGGGGTCAGTGGTCCGGTTGCCCGACCGAGCCACCGACAAATCTCGTCGTAAGTATACGGCTTGCCTGCGCCAGAATATTAAACACGTCAACTATTTGACTTCTTGCCTGTTTTGTCGGGATCGTGTTTGCCCCGTGCAAACACATTTCTGTAGAAACGGTGAATGCGATTTACAGTTGATGCTGACGCGGAAGTCGTGAGCCCTATAGATCCTTTCGTTTGCGATTCGATTCTGTTTACAAAGTAGAAGAATCCAGGGCACATTCGGCGTAAGCGTCACGCGTCAACCCATCTGAAGAAACCGGTCTGGTAGTTCGTTTTTTCGAGCTATGGCTTGTCATTCGTATGCTTTTTGAAAATATTCCGCATGAGTACATAGACGAAAAGCGTTAGTCATTGAATCAACCAGTTTCATAGTTGTACCTTTCATATAAATCAGATAATCAAAGTTACATTTTTACGCTCAGATAATTTTTCCCTCTCTCATTTGCTGTTACAACCGATCAGTGAATAGGCAATATTGTGTTGACGCCATCAAGCAACCGGATAAAATAATGCATTCCAATGACTCAGTTTGGGTTTGTAGACTGTCGGCGTAAAAATAAGAAAAACTGTATGTTAATGTGCTAAATGTTTGCCTGGCCCCCCGTTTTCTCGTTACATAAGGGGCCAGGACACGAATCGGTCGCAGTTACAGCGAACAGTCGGTGCTGAAGGGGCTGAAAAGGTGGTCTATCAACAGGGCCAACAGCAGTGCAGGCTCTTCTATGCGTACCAGCCATCTCGGACAGACAAAAAAGTTTTCCTCACAACAGGTAAGCGCAGTGAAAAGATGTGACGTGACAAGGCATCCTCTAATGGTGTGATCCGACATCTCCCTATTACGCGCTAAGCAGCTGTTACATACGGACGGATACATTATTAAGGGTGCTTTTTGTGCCAAACGCGACCAAGCTCCAGGAAGTTTGGGTGAATCCGCTAACTGCAGGAGTGGGCACTGCCTCGAGATAACTACAAGATCTCAGCAGGATGTAAACCTTGTGTACATGTATTTGCAGAATTACATATAATTTGTACATAATTGTGTTCGAATGTGGCTTATGTGCTGTTTCGTACATTATTTCATGTGAATATTTCGTACCTTTCTACATGCCTGATCATACATCTGTAATGTGTATACTAAACTAAGTCGTACCTATAACGCACGAAATTGTAAACTATGTGTACAAATTGATACATAATTATTTCAGAATTGGTACATACATATGGTTGCATTCGTAATTATGCAAAGTAATTAACGTGTTGCTGAGTTTTTTTCTTATCAGCCTTTGACATTGCAAATTTTAGAGGCTCGAATGGAAACTCTTAACTTTATCATTTTATGCGTCCTCGTAGTATGAGCAGTAATAAATCGGGGGCACTTCAGCATTTTCTATGACAAACAGGGGGTACGTTTTGTTGACAAGGTCGCCGCGATGGTCCTTCGGAAGCTAAAAGCACATGCAGAAGATCTTCTCGGCCAAAAAGTGACGGCAGCGGTCATCGCCATCCCGAGCTACTTCACGGACAGCCAAAGACGCGCCACTAGAGAGGCATGCAAGTGTCCCAAGTCAACTCGGAACACTTGAAAACGTATGCTTGAAACGTGGCTTTGTCCCCAAGAATGTCGCACATGTTACACACTGATTTGCTGTGGAAAATTTTGTACATAACTACAGGAAATTCTGTGCATTCATAGCTTATGTACGATTTCTCACATGGTATGTATGAATCTTAGCACACTTATGTTTAATTTCTACAATAACATATGTACAATTCACTTTGAACGCAGTAAGGAGTGCACAAAATGCATGTGGTTTACATGCGAATTCTTTAGTATTTGAGTTCAAAATTTTACATAAGCCAAATTTGCGTATAGCTGAGTAAATAAATAGTCGTAGCTACAGCCAATTTTTAGTTTAGGCTTACATACAGACGCAGTTTTACGCACATTTATGAACTTTAAAATGTACTTAAGCAATTATTGTGTAGGATCAAGCATGTCACTGGATGCATGATTCAAGCATAGCGTTAAATCTCATGGTTAAATGCGTGTGCTTGATCCAAACATTTTCGACATTCTTGGGGACGAATTCATGATTCAAACGTACTTCTTTGAGTGGAATTACACGAAGGCTCGCTGCTGGTACGTGCACATGTTAAAGCGGTTTAAAGTGTTACGCGGGTAGAGGCAGACTCGAACTCCTGTGGTTCAGGTGCTGTGAGCGTTCATTGTTTCAATTGTTCGTCATATGACAAAAAATCCTCCGACGATTCATGCATCTACCTCTTTAATAGGTCGTTACTATACGACGGTCATCATTCGTCAACACTGAAAGTCGATGGGACAATTTTGTCCACTGACATGTTGCCTTTTTAAGCAAAGCACGGCATTTGGACAATTTGTAGCGTAAAGGTGGGACAAATTGTTACAAACGAGATACAATTTGTCCATTAACTATGCTACAAATTGTATCCCGGTTATGTTTTGTATAAAAACGAAACATTTTATGGGACAAAATTGTTCCATGACATTTAGTGTAAAGTGACGGAACATTCGCTTGACAAACGCCACATTGCAGCAAACCGAAAGAAGATACAGCCGGCGCATGACAAAACTTTCTCGCCACAGGCGAGCTGGCGGGTCTGAAGGTGCTGCGACTCGTCCCGGAGCCCACTGCCGCCACCCTGGCCTACGGTCTTGATCGCAAGATTGCGGGTGACAAGCAGGTGCTCATCTTCGACCTGGGCGGCGGCAGCTTTAACGTGGCCGTGGCCTCCAGAAGCGGAGGCCGCTACGTTGTCCGGGGCCTGGAAGGCAACTCCCGCACCGGGAAGAACGAACTCGACGAGCTCGTCGGAAAGTACTCGGCAGAGGTGCGGTTAGAGCTGGAAACATTCACACTGTTAATAGCTTAATCGTAATTTTGCGACAAACGTTGTGTTCGTGTTAAAATTTCAACACAAACTTCACTGTTAAAAAATAGTACGGAAAATGAGCACGGAACAGTCAACAAGATTCTTTGTCTGGAACTGTCCGTTACGTTTCGATAGGAACAGTCCGTCACGGAACGGTCTGTCTTCGTGAATACGGATCGACGGTCACGGAACGTTCATCATTTTGGCCAGCAAATTAATAACTTTCGAAAGCATGCGTGAAAAAGTACGGAACATTCCGTGGCAGAGCTTTACGTATCTGTCAAATACGGACAAACCCATTACAGAGCGGTCCGAAAATACGGACTGTTCCGTACAGTCTCCGTACTCAGCACACTAAATTCTTCTGTACAATTTCGTCCAGAATTGCGTACGAATTTACGCATACGCAGCTTACGTACTAATTCGTACTTAAATTATGTAAAATTTTGAAGATTTGTTCACAATTGCGTACAATATTGTACATAACAACGTACGAATTTGTACATAAACTGCGTATGCACAAATTCGTGCGCACTTCTGCACAAAATTGTACAGAACCATTTAGCGTGAGGGTGTGGAATTTTTAACAGTGATTCCCGTGAAATTACAAATGAGTCGCAAAATTACGAAATGAGCCGCACATTTTTTCATGCATAGTTCAGCTCAAGTTCCAATTCTTACTCCTTCTGACATTCAGATGATTACAAGCTTCTTGCACTTTGTCACACGTTTGTGGGTGTCTGACGCTCATACGTTTGTAAACGTCTGACACCAGGCACTGGTAAAAAAAATGAAATTGACTCAAATTCTTAGTTTAGCCCACATAACTCATAAAGTACATGTAAAAAAAATGACTGACAATAAATAATGAAAATAGACGAAATGCTCGTCATTTCGATTATCTTACAGTGATCTGACACAAAGAGTCAGACGCCTGGTGAGACAGCGTGGGTCCTGAGAGATGCCTGAAAGTCTTTGCGTCTGACCTTTGTGTCGGGTGGTAACAAACGTCTGACCTTTGTGCACGCTAAATGCTTCTGTACAATTTTGTGCAGAAGTGCGCACGAATTTGTGCATACGCAGCTTATGTACAAATTCGTACGTTGTTATGTACATTATTGTACGCAATTGTGAACAAATCTTCAAAATTGTACATAAATTAAGGACGAATTAGTACGTAAGCTGCGTATGCGTAAATTCGTACGCAATTCTGGACGAAATTGTACAGAAGAATTTAGCGTGTGTCAGACGGTAACAAACATCTGACCTTTGCCGAAGATTTCTTAGCTTGACGAAATACTTTGGTGACGAGATTTCTTGATTGTTTTTTTTTGTGGCGACTTCTGTGACACCCGAGTGCATCTCAACGATAAAATCAGGAACCTAATTTACGAGTGAATTTTTCGTGATGTAGCGGAAAACGTGTTTACAGTGCGGTGCGCAGCGGCCTAAGATCTGCGGCGCGTGCGTGGACCGGCTGCTGTCCGACGGGTCCCCCTGCGTTGCCATCCCCGGGACCGTGACCCCCGGCGAGTCGGTGGCGTACGGGGCGGCACTGTGGGCGGCGCACCTCTCCCGCCACGAGTCGGCCCTGCTGCCGGGGCCGGACGAGCCGACGGTGGCGCCTCTCAGCGTCGGCATCAAAGTGGGGCTGGGCGTCTTCCGCGTCCTCATCCCGCGGAACGCGACCGTTCCGGTGCGGAAAGAAGTGCGGCTGTTGACGGACCTCAACAGACGGAGCTCCGTACGCATCCGGGTGAGGGGCCGTTCACGGGCATGACGCCACACACTAAATGTCAATGTACAATTTTGTACATTGTACTGTACAGATCTGAGCATGCATTATAATGTACAATATTGTACATTAAAATGCATAAATTTGTACATTGTAATGCCCAAAATTTTTCAAACTGTACATTGTAATGCACAATGAACGTACGGTAAAGGAAATGCACAAGTATTGTGCATCGTAATGTATACTTCTGTGTAATAAAATGTACAATGTACATTTTAATGTATGCTCAGATCAATACATTACAATGTACAAAAAAAGTACATTAACATTTAGTGTGCACCCTCCCGGAGGGAGGGAGGGGGTCAAGGGTCACGGTTCGCGTGACGGCCCTGTCCTTTGTGCATTTGATGGTTGGGTGAGCCGATTCCAGAGAATCACTCATTTCTCGCCGATTTCTTACGGCCGATTTCCACCTTGAACTTCGACCAAAATCGCCGAAAATCTAAACTTTGCGGATGATACCTTAATATTATGCACTGCAAAATTTGTTCGTCAAATTACGAGAATTTCTGTGACGATTCGTCAGTCGCCCGACTCGTCACTGTACTGCACATACGTATACCGTCACATATTGTCTAAGTGAAACAGAAAACAATTTTCTATCCGTCTGAGGAATAATATTGTAGGCCACGCCTTAATCGTCACATCGCCCTTGGCGCCTTTTTCGTTCTTCAGGTGTAGCCGGAGGGTTGTCGGAAAGTGAATATTTTTATATTGTTACAGTGTGACAAGGCAAGAACAACAATGTGATGTACACGATGTAGTATCAGAATTGCCCACCTCTCGTGTCTGCTTTTAGAGTCAAACTCTGTCTGTAGTTCTCACCCACTGGCAGATGGTAACGTGGTGACAGACATTGTGTGTGTTTATTTCTGGCCCAAAAAGACAAAATTATAGTGCATGATGCCTGACAATCGGTTTATGTAAAGTTAAATGTTGCTGCTCTTAGGTGTACCAGGGGGAGCGGCCCGTTGTGAAGCACAACAAGTACGTTGGCGAGCTCGTCCTCCGGAAGCTGCCCTCGTCGCGAGCTGGCCTCGGCGTGGACGTGGCCCTGGGCCTGGGCGTCGGCGGCTGCCTGTCGGTGGAGGCCAAGGCGGAGACCTGCACGGAGTGGCAGAGGTGCACGGTGCTGCTGGACGAGGTGGCCCACTCCGACGTCCTCAACAGCCTGGATGACGCGGTGCGGTACGGAGACGAGGACCAGATGGAGGTGGACAGACTCTGGAAGCGGTTGCAACTCCAGAAGTACTTAATCAACAACGGCAGGACGGCACCAGAGGAGGTAACGGAAATTTTAAAATCTGCGGTTTTTCCCCCTTTTCTCTGCGAAACCGAATGCATGGTTGCACTTACTGTGGGGTTTAAGCGAAAGCGAGGCCATGCATCAGCTGAGTAATGCTTAGTTTGGGACGACGCTGTATCCAATCTGCGGTTTCTTCACCGTTTAATCTTCCGGATCGGGCGGGTTGGCCTGGCTGCGCATGACTTTGTTCCTCTCGTACCAAGCCGACTCTAACTACTGAGTGGAGCGAGACGGGAGATTGCATTTTCTACAAATTTCTCTAAAAATGACGCACAACTAAATCACAATATTGACTACCTTTTCAAAGCTTCACAACTTGGACACGAATTGACATTTTAAAAGCAATTCTTAGTTCCGAGTGCTTAAGCACCCTCTTTACATATATCTTTCGCCTTTCACTAATTTCCGTTGCTGGCGTTTTGACCCACAATTAAATAGAAAAATAAATGGTGTGCAATTTGGAGAGGTCTGAGAAAAACGCAATCCGAATCTCTGAACAAGAAATATAGGTATCCAAACTTAAAAGACGACCGAATGACTTCTCTTGACGACGATGTTTGAGCAAAAGGAGTTTCTTAGAGGGCGAAATCTGTCGCAAAAGTGACTGCAATTGATTTTCCACTCTATATCGAATTGCAATATTTGGCCAGGTCGAATAAAATCAGCCCTGTATTTCGTAATGTTTGCGAAGCTGTCACCACGCGGTCTGTTAGTTGTGTAGCGCTGTGCACAACAGTCCTACCACCGCACCGTGGGTAAGGTGGTGCGTTATGCCACACTAGTTCCTGGTATCGTGGTCTGTGACGACTTGCTCCTTTTTGACATTTAGCCAGACAACTGTCGTAAACTAATGGTAAACATTTTTTGCAGTGCAAGACTGCGTTTATTGCAACGCGGAAGTGGTTCGACGAGCACCCGGACGCCGTAATCGACGAAATTACATCAAAGCTGGAAACATTGAGAATGCGCGTGTCGTGTGCGGCAACTGTGAACTCGTGAGAGCCTGCTCCAAGCGAACAGTAAACAGTTCACCTAAAAGAGAAAAACATCGTGGTATCTTTTTATCGGAGACTGTTAACGATCGATAGGTGTTTCCAGGAAGGCCCGAGAACGGAAGTGGAAGAACAAGAACACGGCAAAGATTACCGCGAGTCACCTCTCATAATATCCGTTTCCGCTCTGGAAGTGTTCTTGTTCTTCTACTTCCGTTCTCGAGTCTCGTTACGGGAATGCTAATTGGATGACACAAATGTATACAATTTTAGCTCGGCAGTTTTTCACAGACACAATTCATGTTTGCTGTACGAACGTGTATCTTCAGACTTTTTACCTATGCACACATTATTTAAGAGTAATAAATATCCAAGAAAAGCGTAATGTTGGTTTCTGTCATTTCAAACTGTTACGTAATGCGTACATGAATTTAGAGTCGGGACCGCGGAATCCGATCCTACGCGGTTGGTTTGGTCGAGATCCGATCCTATCTTATTAAACCCCTTTTATACAACGGTAATGGGCCTGCAAAACACTGATTTGATTGTCTGGGCGATAGTGAATCTTTACCCATATAGTCCAAACAGCTTTGTCCGTCCGTCTGTCTGTGTCTCGCGGTTTCTCGAGAACTGTTGGTCGTAGAAGGTTCAAATTTGGACCATGTCTACCTGGCATCATACCGGAGTCTACCCCACCTCAGAGCCACCGTAGCTCTAGTAGCTCTTAAAATAGTCTTCACAATCGGTTTAAATTTTAAAAGCCACCAGTTGAGCGGGGTAGGCCACACCAGGCGTGACCCGAGTGGGCAAGGAGGATAGGATGTGCCAGGATAGGCAGGGCAAAGTAAACGAAAGGATACATTCGTCCGTAAGGTTATAGGCGTAGTCATGTCCGTGCGAAGCTTGTTACGCCACGACGCGGTCTGGCGTACGCCTACCTTGTGAATTTCAAACGGTTCAAAGGCCATATTTTTTATGCAGCGTTTTGGAGCCCGCAGCAACATTTCGGCCACGATGTTAGTGGTACTTGTAATGGTTCTATGTCAGTTCAAGTAAATCAGTTCACCTACACAACAGCTGACCGCATTCAGTTTTATCTCTTACCTCTTGTCCAGAAACTTTTGGGGTTGAATGTTATATCGGGAGACGTGGGGGTGCAAAAGCACTGTTCCGTCATACTTGTGATTAGGATACTCCTGTGACAGGGTGTGCCCGCAGCAGATGGTAGATGCTCGTGGTGGCCCCACATTGAGGAAAATGTTAAGCGCTGGGCACAAAACTTTTAGTCTCGAGTCCGGAACGCTCTAAACGATTAGTGCGTGGGACAAGAGTTAAGCTCCCGCATTTGAGCCCTTGGGCTAAGCACTATTGAGTTTGGGCCTTCGGACTTCACGCCTTGGACGCAGAGATAATGTGGAACGAACAAAACCACCGCTTTGGTCCAGGAACTAAGTTGGCACAACGAATTTATTTGTTGATTTTGAGACAACCACGAAATTCAGTAGCGGGAACTGCGAATTCGTGAATGCAAACAATTCTCAATTTACACAGCAAAATTTGTTTTTTTTTTTAAATTTTGCTGTTGCACCTAAGAATTAATTCCTCTTACGAAATTCGGTAAAATTTTAGTTCTTGTAACTAAATTATAACAAAATCAACAAACAGATTCGTTATGCCAACTAGTCTTTTTCTTTCGTGCAGCTGACCAACGCACACCCCTGATGCAAACGATATATGGCATTTGACATTAAAATACAATATTAGGATTTAACGTGTGTTAGGCAAAGTTTTTATTAGGCAAGTATGTTGTTGCGGCGAAATAAATGCGGCCTTAACGTTACGGTTTTGGAGGTGTAGGTGAAAGCACCTATCTATGACAACGTTCATGTGAACTGACGCACTACCCATGTAATAAGAGAAATGCGTTCGCATTTTGTTAGAGGATATGTGTGTGTGTGTGTGTGGTTCTTCCGCGTACCACTGTTTGTTTATTCCTTATGCATCTGATTTCTAGTGATTCTGAGACAGATTATCCCTGTGCTGCCGCTTTGGGCCTTGGAATCGTATGGCATTCCACATTGAAGCACATGTGGGTATCCGCGGCTTGACCCAGGGTGAAGTGGAACCTCCAATGGCCGTAGGGCATAATGGGGAACTTCGGAAAGGTCCAGTTGATTGGCTCGCTCTCAAACATGTGCACTTTCTGCAACAATGAAAATAATTGTAGAAAGTGTAAAACTATAGTTTTCTCGCTGTTTAAGGGGACGTTCATAAACTACGGAACCTATTGGGGGGGGGGGGGGAGACTTGCGTCGTGACTTCACTGGAACCGTGTCGCGTTGCATCGCATGGACATCTCACATCAGCCAGGCCAAAGCCTTATCAACTAGGACGCAGCAAAGAGACATTTTGTGACCCGTTTCTTTTTTCGGTCTCTTCGTTCATAAAATTTCTAATTGTGTTTGCTTAAATGCCTTTTTAAAGCAGCACTGTCTTTGTCTCCATTTTCTGATTATACGCACGTTTTCGCCATGATGTATTGAAGATACATTTGTAGGTTTTGGTCACGTGACCCGAAAGGGGGTGGGGGCAAAATGTGGCCTATATTTGGTCACGTTAATTTGTGAACGTCCCCCTAAAAATGGCACGGGAAAACAGGCGAAGGAATGTAAAGGCGGGCCGAGGATATGACCGGCAAACCACACCGACGAACCTAACGATAGGATTTTCGCTCCAGGGAAGGTTGGACAGCAAGACGAAATTCACGCAAGCAAATTTTGGACGTGGTCGTCAAAAGACCACTATGCCGCTGGGTCTTTCTGCTAAATCCCGTTTGTGTTGGACCATGTGCAGCGGGTTTTAAATTTTGTTCAAAAACTAAAACTAGCAAGACAGGCGTTTGGTTTCGGTTTCCCTCTTTGTGGCAAGGTGACCGTTTCCGTTTTCGGAACGGTTCCTCTCGATCCTTTAGTCCGCGTTCCTACCGCCGGGATTTTGCAGGGCTGGTGATCCATGAACTCCTGCCCGAATACGACGCGTCCGAAATCAGGAATGTGGTCGCGCAGCGCAGAGCAGGCTCCGGAAGGGAAGTTGAAAATGAACGCGTTTTGCTTCCACTCCGAATTGAAGCGCGAGTCCAACCGTACATACGCCTGCATCAAACAAGACGCAGCGAATCAGTAGACTTTTGAAAGCAAGCACAATGCATCAGAGTTCCATGCAGTTTCTTCTTTCTTAAATACGGTCAGTGCAGCCAATAAGATTACGTTTTTGTAACTTTGGTATTTTCACCTTTTTTGTTTGGTCTGTTACTTTTCCTCATCCCGTATCTTGGAGATAATTGCAAATACGGTGCATCATGACGCTTTTGAACACTTCACCATCACAAATAGCTCAAAAACAAACGTGGGAATGCCTATTTTACGAGACCTGCCAATACAGCCAAGAAAAAACCGCACCCACGCCGGCTGTTCTGTCGAAGGTAAAAGATAACAACTGTGCAGCTATGAAACTAACAGCGTACTTCTTGGGCCGGTGGGTGTGGCCAAGGACTAACATCCGCCCTTCAAATGTGCTTCGTAATGTAGGAGATATCTTAACACCATTTTTTTTTCAGGTCCTTTGACACCTAAGATACAAGGTAGGCGTACGCCAGACCGCGTCGTGGCGTAACAGGCTTCGCTCATCGCGAATCACTGTTCCGCCACTCCACGCCTGGCGCACGCCTACCTTGGCCTGCCGGCGGCTGTCATCTAACCACTACGACCCTGCGGGGCCAATCAGTTAGTAGGACGCCCTGCGGGCGTCACTCTCTCCGCACGGTCGGAACCACGCTCATTTTCTGGCTTCCAAACGTATCTTACATCATCCTTTCGTTATCAATGCCGCTCAACCAGCCCTAACCTACCCTTACCTGCCTGAACCTTACCTACCCAGGCCCCCACTAACCTAACCGAGGGTGGTCCACTCGAGTCACTGATCCGCCCCTCCACGACAGGCGCATGGCGCGTACTGACCTCACCTAACTGGCGGATATTAAATTTTAGACCACTTGTGAAAATTATCTAAGAAACCGCTTGAGCTGCGGTGCCCCTGAGGGGAGGTTGACTCTGGTATGATGCAAGAAAGATATGGTCCAAATTTGAGCTTTCTACTTCTAACCGTTCTCGAGAAATCGCGCGGACAAACAGACAGACAGACGGACAGACAAACAAACAGACAGACAAAACATTTTTGACCCAGTCGGTCCAGGGCTTCGCTATCGCTCAGCCAATTAGAGGTACAAGACTGATTTTTTTACCAACTTGCCCGGTGTGATTTTATTGGCTGCACTCACATTAATGAGTAAACTTCCGATTGTCTCCTTTCTGTATTCACTTCCTACCCAGTGCGAGTCGTCCACGGGCTTCGACAGGCCTGTCATGGTCATGTTACCCGACAGTTTCTGCAACACCAGCGGCCGCTGCGGGCTGAAGCGAGTACTCTGGATGAACACCTGCGTGCGATGGTTCCACTCGCCGTCATTGCACTGCGTGAAGGCGTCCGTGTACGCTATAAAAGGGCCCTGCGACAATGACATAAGTTTCATTTATTGTTCGGATGATTTAACGAAAACATTAGTTACGATGCGGTGAACTCTGATCACTAAGAGTGATGGAGAGAGATCATAGCCCAATTTCGGTGGAGAGGCGGTTTTCATAAACTGCTCGACCAGTTCTACGGTTGGAGACCACAATTTGCGTCATATTTCTACATATTCTTGAAATTTCAGCTCTTTACTGCACATATTTCGTCTTATTATGTCTTGTTATGCAAGTATTTTCAATTTTTTGAAAAATTCGTCGTTAACACCAGTTTTCTTCTAATGAAGCCGGTTTTAATGCTTTAAAGTTAATATCGCCGGATATGGTCGATAAGAGCAGTTAAAATTTGGTTTCTGGGGTCTTGTGGGCAGTATATACAGCAAAAAATGTTCGAATTCTGTTCGAATTCTGAGTCTGACACCTCGGGGTTAGTTATTTAAGCGAGGGTCGTGACTGTCATTCTCTGTGTTCGCACAATCAGGGGAAGGAATGCGGATGCGTGCGGTCATTTCCTACGAGGCTTCAGAACGGAAGATGGAGACCATGGATGTACTCTTTAGCGAAACGTATAGTATGAGAAATCGCACGGCGCGGGTCACCATATCATTTCTCATACAGAACTGATTTCGCTGAAAGTGTTCTTGTTTACCTTCTCCCGTATTCGATTTTTGCTGGAAATGCCTACTGGGGCACACTCGTAAACAATTAATATACAGTGCTGTGTTTCTGGCAATTGCAAACCCGGAACAAAAACCTAATGTGGTGGAACGCTAGTGTAAATCATACAGAGAGCAGGAATGGGCTGAAATGTTGCAAATATCAAGTCAATTTCACCGAAATATAAAAGTACGCGCCTGTGTTCGTTGCGAGGTAAGTGTACGCTAGGCGTGGTTTTACTAGGAGCGGCATTGTTACAGGCGGTGTAAACGTAAGGTACATTCAGTCGTGGGGTTACGAGTGCTGTTCTGTCCGCGCCGGACAAGCTGCGCGCGCAGTAGGGTGTAGGGTCATGTAGAGCTCTCCCGAAAGCTCCCACCCCGGTGAGAAACTCTCGGCACTTCCCAAGAAATTCTTTGGGAGCTTCCGGGAGTTTCTCCACTGAGGCAGCCGTCGGGAACGCTCTCTATTGATTCTGCAGGGCGTCGTAGAGACTGCCGGACCCTGCTGTGTCCCACGCGTCAGGTGGCAGCCGCCGGTAGGCCATGGTAGGTGTACGCCAGCCAAGCGCAGTCTGTCACGGCACGACGGCGTACACTTACCTTGTTTAAAGGACGGCGACCCAATGTTGGAGTTTTAAGCATTGGCTGAATGGCAGCCCTGTGAACGCTCATTCTGGTGTAAGGGTTCGAACAGAATGTAGAATTCGGTGCATTCATGCGATTTCACAGAACGTATGCGCAGCATTTCACGAGTGATGATTTGCCCCCTCGGCCTCGGCGTCTCGGGCCACTTACGGCGAACGGTAGTCCGTGTGCCGACTCCCGATGCGTCACCGTGGCCAGGAATATGCCGAAAACGGTATATGGGTGAAGTTGGTGCTGCAACATGGCTCAGCTGTCTGGTCGCGTTGTCACTGCCAACGACCATTGGCATTGATTGGTGGCGGGAACCTGTCACGCATCTGCCGTGTCGCGTCCACCCGCGCCTCCCGATCAGGAGTAACTCTGCAAGGATTCCGTGCGGTGAGGTCACTGTGACAGCGTCGATCACTGTCGATCCAAATGGGCCTGCGCAGGAAGTCGGCCGCGACATTTCCGCAAAAAAGTGGGTATTGAAAATACGTGAAAATACGAGCGCGTGATGGGAACTAGCAATCGGTGCAAATTCGTTTAAATAGCTGTGCAGCGAACTTTTGGACGTAAAACGCGTCTAGCCACAAAATACTTTTTGCCGTTACAAGGTACACTTTGTTAGCCAATGACGATAATTTCTATGACGATTCATTAATAGACAATTTCAGTGTGGCTGCTGACGTCACTGAATCCGGGGGGAAGATGAGGCAAGAGATTGTTTCTTTTGTCGGCTGCGCATGCGCAGTAGGTCTGCGCTTGTTCTTCCTTTCGCCTTTCCCCCGGGTTCAGTGACGTCACCAGTCACAAATGGAATCGTCTATCGCCACATTATAAGCCCGAAAAGGTCGCCATTTTACGACGTCTATTCGTCGGTTGACAGCGAAAGCGCAATTTTTGGCTGAGCGATAGCGATGCCTCACCCGACTGACCGAAAAAAGTTTCGTCTGCCTGTACGCATGATCACCCGAGAACGATTAGTCGTAGAAGGCTCAAATTTGAACCGTATCGTTCTTGCATCATACTAACGTCAACCTCATCAGGGACATGGCAGCTCAAGCGGTTTCTCAGATATTTATTTCAGGTAGCCTAAAATTTAGAAAGCCGTCGGTTGGTCGAGGTAGGTATACGCTTGGGTGTACGCGGTGCATGCAATTCGCGATCAGCAGAGCCTGTTACGCCACGACGACGTAGTATATGATTCCATATGCAACACGTTCATGCGGGTCTTGAGCGATGCAATAGGGTGTTTCACTACAAACCAACCGGAACCAACAAAGAAGATGATATGTATCCGGTATGAAAATTCGCGGCTGGTGCGGACAAACATTGATCGCCATGTTGGGTTTCTAAGTCAACAACGTTGTAAACAAAGGCCGTGTGAGATTCTGCGTGGACCGTCTATAGGCAACGGTAGGTGCTAGCGCGCACGACCATGTTTGAACAGAGGAGTTTGTTATGCCTTGCGACTCTTTCCCTTTCTATCGGGATGGTAATAACATTCGGACAACTAAATACGGGCATCCAACATGGCGGACTTAGACCGGAGCATCGGAGATCTGCGGCCTCGATTTGTCTTATCGGATACGGTTCTCGGCGTCATGGTGTTCTCCTTTGGATCCGGTTGGGATGCAGTGAAATACCCTATTCTGCACCCTTGAAGCGAACTCTAGAGTGACTGATGTTGAGACGTCCTCCCATTCGGCCGAGCATGGGTTTTGCCCCCCCCCCCCCTTCTCTCTCTCCCTCTCTCTCTCTCTCTCTCTCTCTGACTTGCGGTCCGCCCAAGCGTGTCAGAGCGAGAGAGGAGACGTTGTTGCCGGCGCTCTGCCCGATTAGGGCACATGCCTGCGTGTGCGGCGGCACGTACACACGGCCACGTCTGAACCGAACCCACGCAACTGTAAAACAGAAGAGCCGTCAGCAGCCGGCGGTTCGCGACACTCGAAGTGCCGCAATCGGAACGCCGCGGCCGCCACGCCGCGTGCTGCTCGGCCACCTATCTTAAATCGTGTGGACTCGAGGACCTATCGTTAAAACTGGCAGCCAACACACTCTAGAAAATTAATGCTTGAATATATGCACGCTAAATCCTTATGTACTATTATCCTACGTAATTCTGTACAGACATAAACCTTCATAGCTTGTGTATAAATTTGTACACAATTGTGTACTATTTGTACATAACTAAGTACAGACATTAACCTTCATAGCTTATGTCCAAATTTGTACAATTCTATTCATGATTATGTACGATTTTGTACACGAGATATATCAAGGTTTGTATGTGTCGAATCAAGGCATGCTCGCATCATATCTAATAAAGGGTCGTTTCCAGCCCATGTGTAGTTGACGATAGACGCCACCACATGTGTACACGATGGTGTATAAATATGTACATAAACGTTCGGGCTGTGCTATTTCCCAGCACCTACATAAAACAGGAGATATTGATTCACTCTTGCCAATCGCTATCTGTCACTGCTGTCAGTTGTTGGCTTATCTGAAATTTCGTACTTAAATACTAACGAGTTCGTACGTTAGGTATGTGCTTTTTGTGCACTCATAACTACAAAGTGAATTGTACATATGGTACTATACGAAATGAAAATTCTCACTACAAATCCAAATGCATGACTTTACAGCGTGGTCTGGGACCGCACATTAGCTATAATGCGTGGTGCAGCTACCACACATTTCCTAACGCATGGTCCTGCTACCACACATTTCCAAAAGCGTGTTGGGAAACCATGCGTAGAAAGCGCATGGTCTGAGACCATACAGTGGGTAACAGGGATGCATATCGAAAAAAAAATATCGATATTATCGATATCGATAATATCAAATGCCTTGCGATATAATATCGAAAATATCGGAAAAATATATCGATATTTGCGATATATCGATATTGTCGGACGTTAGCGAGAAACTGTTACAGAAAGTGGACAAACGAATGTATTGTTCAGAATAAATACTGGTATTTGACGCAATACACAAAATCTAAAAACGGCGCCAGGTAGAGAAGGTGAAATTGCAATAAAAACAAGCCATTTGGAAACAAGGTACGAGCGGAACAAAAGCAATTACAGAGGATGTACTATGTAGTTTGGCGGTACAAACGGAGATACTGTGTGCGAGGCCATTTTTTTCTGCACAGCGGGAGCGCGACTGATATCTTTTCTCCAAAAATATCTGCAATATTATCTAAATATATTTCCAATATACTCTCCAAATATCTTCAGTATTCTCTCCAAATACCTTCTATATATCAATTTAAAATATCGATATATCGCCATATCGGTTTGCAAGCCATATCGAAATATCGGGAGAAAATATCGATATTTCAATAATATCGATACTTATCGTGCACCCCTAGTGGGTAATGCGTGAAGTCATGCATTTGGACTTCCAGTGTGTGTTAAAACGGTGAAAACTCTTGTTTAATATGTAAGACATCGTACATATGAGTGCACAGAGCTTCATGCAGGTGTGTCCAAAATTATTCACAGCCCATCAGTGTGCATCCGTGGGGCGAGTGCCGCGGGCCTTATCGGCCCACGCGCCTCTGTGCGGCCGACGCGGTCGCAGGTGTCTGCTCGGCTCTAGTGTTCGCAGACTCGCACGGTCAGATCCCGGTCCTCACTCACTCTTTCTGAAGGAGGCGCCGACCGAGTCGTCCGCACCGCCGGGCCCTGTGTGCCGAAAGCGACACCGACATGGCGACCGAGAGGGCAGCAGTGCTGTTAGGTACGTCTGTTAACCGTCGAAAACGCTGAGATGGGATTGCACCGGGCTGCTGCACGTTCGTTACCTGGGCCTTATCTTCGCAACATTGGGAACTTGGCAACTTGTGGGTAACTTCTGTACACTATTGTGGACAGTCCCTTGCAGTCATTAATTCCTCAACAAACGCAAGAGTGTGGTAGCACGCTTTTCCTGAAGTGTGATGGGCACCACACTGAAGGAAGAGTGTGATGGACTACTACGCTTGAGGAGCGTGGCGAGGCACCACACTCCTGTAAGAGTGTGATGAGTACCAAAGCTCTTGCTATGATCTATATGTAAACGCATGGGACCGCAATCAAGAGTGGCGGACCACAACACACTTACAGGAGTGTGGTGCCTCGCCACGCGTTTCTTTCAGTGTGGTGACCATCGCCACACTCTTAAGTTTGTAGAGTAAGAATGATTGAAACTGCCGTAAAAGTGGCGTTCTTCCGGAGTTAAGAGTTTTATCAGTTGAAATAAGCCGTTTTTTTTGTAAGCAATTAGATGTCTCAAAGGGGCCCAATCTGTGGTCTTTTCAGGTGGGCCCTGCCTTGGACAGTCCTAGTGCTGCAATCGTAGGGGCTATTACTGAATGTGAACAAAATGTGAAACAAATGTGAAACAAAAAACGCTTGCTACGGTTGTAGAAATGCTGTTATTTTTTGCAGGAAAACAAAATCTTTTCTCAAGTATTCAAGATGTGATTAGCATGCAGAATTTGAGGATATTGTACGGTGATTATGGCCATTTCATCAATCATGTCTCAGACGACCTTGCTTGAGTTGATTTATTGCTGACTCACCAATAGTTACATTGGGTTAAGGTTCAATATTGTTTAATCAACCCCTCAGAGCAAAAGTATATGACGAGGCAGGATAGAGGAATGGCCCCATGAGCACGCACCTTCAGAAGACGCCATTAATCAGCAAGGTCGAATTGTTTGGCAGGTTTCCTTGTGCATCTGACTGACAAGGAGAATGGGTTTCACCCAACGGAAGATTTTTTTTAAAATAATGGAATACTTTTTTCTGACTTTGGTTGATGACGATGACTGGGAATTATCAACAATTTAAATATTGCCTTACTGCATCCTCCCCTCCATCTGGCTACTTTGCTATTATTTGTCTCATTGTTTTAAACTGAAAACTGTGATAGAAATTGGTGCCCTGTAGTTTTAGTTACCTTGGCAATTGGCGGGATGTATTGAGGGCAGGGCCAGTAATTACCACTATACCAGTGATGACCACTTTTCCGCGTTCCTGTTTCCAAAGTGTATGTATGAAGTTTAATTTTGAGTTTTCGATCAAGTCTACACCTGTCAATTCTGTCAACGCAAGAATCGGTATTGATGTCCGTAGACATCATACTGTTAAAAAAATGTCTGGGAAACCATGAAGGATCAGTTGGTAATATTATTTCCGACAGTCCCTTATGAATCTCCGAAGAGCCTCCAGGAATTCGCTAAATAATATCAATTATCACATGGAGTATGCATTATTTTGTGGTATGATATTGTGGCTATTATAGAAGGTAATGTGTCCTCTATTGAATCTACTTCAGAGCTTTGCTCTCAGATGCGCGAATCTCAATATAAGTTTTTAAAAAAAAACAAGGATCAGTTAGTGAGTAAAAAGTAAAACAGTCTCCGAAGGACTTACATATTTTTCACAGGGTTACTATGGGTGATAGGTATAGTAGTGATGTAGGGATGGCATAACCTGGCTATCACTGATTCTCTTACTCGCTCAGTCAATAATTCGCATCAGTATTTTGTATCGTTGCACGTTGCCACCCCATTTCGCGTCCGCACCCAGATAAACGTAGTCTTAGCCCTGAACTTACCAAGGTTTATATACTTAAATCAAGACTCTGATCCTTAACTAACCTTATTTATTGCTGGGCTCAAGGTTTGTAACAGTGGATAGTTCAAGAATTGTGTTTTTAAGGCCAACCCAACCTTGATCCAAGAAATCATTTTTCTGGGTGGGTGAAGTGTTGCGTTGTGTTGCAGGTGTGGCGGCCTCACTCATGCTGATCCTGACGACCGCGGAGGCGCGGAGTTTGTCCTCTTTCGCCAGCGCGGTGGAGGGCGGGCCGTGCACCTGCGTCCGCAGCTCGCCTCCATACCAACTCATTCGCGGCGACGATGCCCCCGCGATCTGCCGCGACGGCTACTACTGTGACTGCGCGAAGAACAATGTGACAAGATGCAAATCTTCTATCGAACAATTTTCGGAAGACATGCAGGAATGCGGCCTAGGAGGTTACGATTACTGCGAGTCAGCGTTCGAGGACGGTTCTACTCCTGCAACGCCGGCCGAAGTGACAACGCCCCAGCCTACGGAAGCCACCGCGGCCGGAACAACGGCCACAGATGAGCCCAGCACGCCCTGCACCTGTGCCTCCAGCACGCCGCCACTCCAGCTCATTCGGGGCGAAGGCCAGGTCGAGAGCTGCCGCGCCGGCTTTTACTGCGATTGTGCGGCTAAAGCTGTCAGCTCCTGCGGATCCTTTTACCTATTCATCGAGGAGATACAGCAGTGCTTCGTACCAGAAAACGCGGATTACTGCGAGACCGTCGTCGAGGACGTTTCGTCGCCTGCAACGGCTCCCGAGGACACAACGCCACAGTCCTCGCCGGCCACCTCAGCCAGCGATTCGCACACGTCCGAAACGGAGGCACCGGTGACGGAGCCACCGAGCGCGCCCTGCGCGTGTGCCTCCAGCACTCCGCCCCTCCAGCTCATTCGAGGCGAAGGCCAGGTCGAGAGATGCCACGACGGCGACTACTGCGACTGCGCCAAGAAGGTCGTCACAAAGTGCGACATGCTGCATCAGTTCGTGGAGGAAGAGCAGCGGTGCACCGTGCTGGACTTCGAGTACTGCGTCAACTTCTTTGCCCCGCACTCGTCGCCAGCCGATACGACCACGGGGTTGACGACACCTGGAAACCGTGGCCCGACGACGCCTGGAAACCGTGGCTCGACGACTCCTGGAAACCGCGGCTCGACGACGCCTGGAAACCGTGGTTCGACCACACCTGGAGGATCGGCCGCCCCCTCCGGCGGCGCTTCGTACGCCAGCTCCGTTCCGATCGTCAGCATCTCTCTGTCGATCATGTGTGGCATTGTAAGCGTGGGCGCAATATACACGATCCGGTACTGCGTGATGATCAGTCGCCACCCCCGCGTCTCCAGGGCGGAGCGTGTCGGCGGGACCTGCGGCGGCCCCGCCGACCCGCCTCCCGCCGAGAAGCGGCAGCCGGCCGCAGCGGACTCCGAGAGCTTCGCTTAATAAAGGCTCCGAGGACCCGCAGGACCTGGGATCGAACATTTCACATGGTACACAACTCGTCGCACTGAGAGCACTGAATATCGAAGAGAAACCCTCGTTGCTCATTTGGAGCGACCCATTAAGTGACCCAGAAAAACGTAGTCTTGATAAGATGCATCGACTTTGGCTTCGATAAAGGTCAAATGAGACTTGATTCAAGACTAAAACTTTGCTTTGAGTCTACTTTTAGTTCAGACCGAGAAAAATGATCCCTAGAATCAAGTCTAAAATAGTCTTGAAGCCAGCGACGGTCAAATTAGACTTGATTCAAAGCAAAAACCTTGATTCAAAGCAAAAACCTTGATTCAAGTCAAATTTGCCTTGAATCAAAGCTTTCGTATCTTAAATCAAGAAGTCATTTTTGTGAGTGATGTTTAAAAGATCGCTGTATGAGGGCGACATATGTTGCCCATCCAAAACCGAGACACTTTTTAACACCACTCTTTTAGAGCAGCATTGTTACCTAGGACCGACCCTTGAGGACGACGATTTAAGCGTCACCCGGTGGAGGGAGACGAAATCGGCGACACAATAGTCGTCCTTCTGTAAGAGCAACGTGTGGCAAAGCAGTCACTCGTAAAACAGTAGGTAAAAAATTGTGAAATCTCATCGTAGATGTCACTGACAAATTCACCCAATACCACGGTCTGACCGGAGCTGCAGATCATATCAAGCATTCGCAGACTGCCATTTCGTCCGAAAACGGCCATATGAAGTTTGAAATTTCACGCCAAAGCAGGTCACCGTCTCGGGATATCCCGCGAAATCCTGTACGAGTTCTGGCCGGGTGATTCCGTACCTCGCGTCGCACACTGTAAATTAAAACAGTCGTCCTTGAACTACATGTACAATTCAAAAAAATATACAAGGCATTTGAGTAAAATTAAAATTTTCCGTACGTGTACTTGAGGCGTGAGGTAGTCAGGGCACATACCATGTAACAGGTCGTATTCCATTACACTGAATATGAGGCATGAACCAGATGCTTGAGCTAATGCAATGAGGTCTTTTGACTGTAAGAAGCCAGATGGAAGAGGGCGCGTTGATCCTTAACAAATCCTCATCTGTTCGTCCGCGTCGTCTGCTGTTTTCTGAACTAACGTCGATTAAAAAATATTTAGAACGCGAAAAAGGGTAGGTACAGTAGGCCCTCATTCGAAGACGCCTCTCGGTTCAGCAAAAAATGGCCGCCGTCTTCGAATGAGGTACCCCCACTCCTCCACTCTCCGGGCGCTGCGGAGGTTAGGGCGGGAAAGGTGTGAGAGAGAGCGACACCTAATTAACCTATCGCATAGGGGTATCGCTGGGGTGTGCTGTGCACGCTGTCACGAGCAGGGGGTACCTACGTTACAAACGTTACAATCAGGAATACTGATGTAGGCGGGAAGTTACGATTTGAACTGTAGGGATGAGTTCCCGTCTACCCCAGCCCGTCTGTTAGATTCAAATTGTGTCCAAGAGGTTAACAAGGGAATGATAACAAGGAGTAGTCACCAGAAGTAGGAACAATTATTATTACCAAAGCTATCAAAACCGTCATGTACAAAATATCAGAGGCACAAGTAGCCTGAATCTTACAAAATAATTACTAACTAGTGTTGCCTGGTCTTCCCAATCCCTCCAGCCCTTCGTGGCTTACCTCAGTCCCCTCTCTCCCCGAACGGAATGACCGAGGCCCGCGCGGACCCGGGCCGGCCCGGGCCCGTCTGCCAGCCTCGGCTGCCCGGCAGCTTCGGGGCTACCAACACAACGTTGATTAAACTCGCGACATTGTTGCGGCAAAAATATTAATCACACGACGCAGTGAACACACAAGCGACCGCGGTGGACAAGACATAATATTAACGTTTAACGAAATTTAACAATATTCCCGCGAAGACTGCCGGACGGTCAGGTTGGCACCACTACCGCCGCCCCCTCCCCTCGCTGTCCCAGGCGCCATGCCCATCAGTGACACTCCCGTCAGGTCGAGACTCCGTGAGCCGGCGCCTAACGGGACCGCCACCGGGCGGCGGCCTTCGCCAAAAGTACAGACCGAGCAAAGAGGACTGCGAATAGTGCTGCCAAAAATAAACGGGGCGGTGGGCGCGGCATTTTCAAAAATAACATAAATGCAGTTGTCGAAACATCTCGACAACACTGAAATCTCGCGTAGTCTCCTAAATTCGTTTCAGATTTCTTAAATAATAATATGGGCTCCATTTCACGCACGTTCACGAGTTCTTCTACAACAGACTAGTGTGCCTGACGGGAGGGGATAGCGCCAGCCGGCCGGCCGCAATACGCCGCACCCAAGCATAGCGGGAGGGGAGGGAGGTCGCTGGTTCGCGCCACTGACCGAGAGAGGTCGGTGGAGGGGGAACCTCGCTCGAGTTCGCCCGGCGGGGAGGGGACCCCGGGCGTCTTCGACTGAGGCGTCTTCGAATGAGGGCCTACTGTAATCGATAAAACTTCGTCTGCACTGTAAAAATATTTTTCGCCACTTTACAAAAAATTCACTCTTAAATTTTGTTCAAGATTTTTTCGTCACACATGTTGTGACGAAAAATCGTCACAAAAAACAAGTGTATCTGGGAATGATGGAAAATCATTTTTAAAAACGTTTAGCCCAGAAGTGACGAAAATTTTGTCACAGGAATATTTCGTCACGTGACGAGAAAATCGTAAAGTGACGAAATATTTAGGTGACAAATATTCGTCATCAATATTCTTCGTCACATGACGAAATATTTTTACAATGTGGATGTTTTCACGCGGAATTATTTTATTTCTGGCGCACGTTAGCAGACGCCACTTGCCAACACTAGATGGTTTGTTTTGGACTTTGCTTTCTTCTTCCCACTTTCGTCTTACGGAAAGTACCTCCTTAGAGTGTCTCTCCGGCAAGCAGGTTAGGTGAGGAACATTTATTCTGAATTAACGCCAATAAATGGACGTTCGCCGTGATTAAAAATACACTGAGAAAAACGTTTGGCTCCTAGACCAAAACGGTGGTTTTGTGCGTTCCACATTCTCCCCACATTCTCCCCGAGTCCAAAGCGTTCAGTCCGTGGGACGAAGCTGGGGCCAAAGAGCTTGGACACTGGAGACCAACTCCTGTCCCGGTCACTGATCGCTTAGTGCGTTCCCAGACTTCCGGCCGCTTCTGGCCTAGACGTTTCGTGTCCAGCGCCAAAAATTTTTCTCAGTGTAGTTAGGCGCCGTGCACGTATGACGTCATCCATTTTTGGCTTCTTTTTGACACCCCCCTTGCCCCCGTCATCACCCGTCATTTTGGCCCCGACACCCCCACAACCACCACCATGTTGACGTAGTTTCCCCGTGTTATTAAAATGAGCGCTAAAATGACACGCTATTACCTAAAGAAATCTCTCATATTTAAAAAAAAAATTCCAAGGAAATGTTGATAGTTTAAGTTTTGAAGTATAACGATACTAGGACCCGTGGATTGGCCTTTGAGCGCGGTGAGCATTAAAGTACCGGGCAGTCTGGGCAGTCCACAACAGCATATCCGTCCACCCTCGCCTCGTAGCGAAAACTATGTCATCCAGCCCCAGCCCCCCCCCCTCCATCAGCCATCACTTTTAGTTGACCCCCCCCCCCCTCTCAAACCGATGACGTCATATGTGCACGATGCCTAATTGAAAAACCTTGCAAATCGCTACGTCTGGGGTTCTATAAAAAACCTGATCGTCCGCGCACGCCTGCACGCGCACGGCCTTACCTAACGTATGGTAGGGTCAGTGCCGGTAAAACAAGCTGGCCCGTAAGGGGGACTTGGCCTGTCGGCGTTTGCGGTCCGCACGTTTGCGTCACAGGGGAGGCCCGGCACGCAGTGCCCGCCGGCAGGAGACCCTCCGGCCCCCTGCCGCATTTCACTACACATGTTTCCGGAGGTACATATTTTTTGTAACGATTAAAATCGCTAACCTCAGCCCGTCCCCACTCGCGACATGCGGCGGCCAAACAATTCTCATAAAACAGAAAAGCGGCAAAATTTGAAAATTGTTGCCACCGTACGTTTATCTACGTCATAAAAGAAGTCTATCCTCCAAATTTGAACTTTCTCCATGAACGATTAGTCAGCGCATGCCCGCCCGCCCGAACGAACGAACACGCTCGTAATCAGAAAACGCAGGTGTACGCATTACATTAAGGACGCTTCTTTCGCAAGAAAACCAACACTTTTTATAGGTGTGACATCTAGGAAGTCACTATCGCAAAGTCGTCCCCGACGTCTGAGAGCGTGCAGCACGATCCGCACTGCGTCGAGCTGGCGGCCCTGTGCGCAGAGTTAATAAAAGCGGACCGCGCAGGGCTGTTCGCGTTATCCTACAACGATGGCGGCTCTCACGACGGTGTTGATGGCCGTGGCCTTGCAGGCGCTGCTGGCACAGGCCTGGAAGCAGGACTGCATCACCAAGCCAGTAGGCTTCGGCCGGCTCACCACCGGCGGCGCTGGAGGTACGGCGCTCACGCGTCTGTGCGTCGAGACGGGGTACCGTTCTGTCGCTGAAACGAACGGCGTGCAGAATATGTTTAGATCAAATTTATATGCCACACCCTTAATTCTGTGTACTTGACTCGAGCGTTCTTGCCGAGAAACAGACGATACTTGTCACAGGTATAGAGAAGCAGCCACATTTAAGGAGATTATTCACTGTAAAAATATTTGCCGTCACTTTACGACAACCCTCTGGCTAAATTTGAAGAAACGAAAAAGTCGTCACAGGCAATGTGACAACTAAATCGTGACCTAAAACGTTTCTTCCCAGACGGATAGAAAATTGTTCTATGTTTCAGTTAGACATTGTGTGACGATTTATTCGTCATTCCAATATGTCGTCACGTGACGAATGAACGTCGTAAAGTGACGACACATTCGGGTGATCGATAATTCGTCACAGAATTTCTCGTCATTTGAGGACGTGTCTATTGGTAGGAATTACTACGAATAGCGGTCGAAGTCCTTATCCGTAGGAATTACTACGAATTAGGACCCAAATCGTTATTCGTAGTAATTCAAAAGAAAACCACCGGAATATTTACTACGAATGGCGGTGGAGGTCTTTATTCGTAGTAATTCCTACGAATAAAGACCCTAATCCCTACTTGTAGTAAACTTGTAATAATACTATCCAAAGTGCACGAGGCATAAACAACTGCAAGCCGCCCTGCATACCGTTCGGTATGCAGTTAAAGTGACGAAATTAAATTTATTTCTATTTATAATTTTTTTTCGATTAGGTTAGGTTAGCTTGGTTGAGGTAAGGTTAGGTTACCTAAGCTAACCTAAACTAACCTAACCTAGTTAACAATAATAGAAGAAATATAAATTAAACGAAAGTAAAATTAATTTCCCGGTTTGCAGTTTGGTATGCAGTTCGTTTTGTATGCAGTTTGAATTTTCTCGAGCTCCTCGACCGCTATTCGTAGTAAATCATTAGGCGATTCTGAAAAATTCCGGTGGTTTTCTTTTGAATTACTACGAATAACGATTAGGGTCCTTATTCATAGTAATTACTACGAACAACGATTAGGGTCCTTATTCGTAGTAATTCCTACGGATAAGGACCTCGACCGCTATTCGTAGTAATTCCTGCAGATAGGCTTCCGGCATCTTACCGGTAGTAATTCCTACCAATAGACACGTCCGTCATTTGACGAACAAAATTTTACGGTGTCGTAAGACCGCTTGATTCAAGTATACAGAATTGAGGGTGCAAAAAAAAAAGTTCTTCAGCTCACTAGCACCAGACGGATTACAACACACTGATTGGCTGTGGAGAATTTTGTACGTAGCTTATGTACGATTTCTTACATATTATGTAAGAATTTTAACACACTTGTGTTAAACTTCTACAATAATATATGTACAATTCACTTTGTACATAGTTGTGAGTGCACAAAAATGCATGTAGTTTACGTGCGAATTCTTTTGTATATAAGTACAAAATTTTACATAAGCCAAATTTGTGCATTACTGAGTAAATAAATCGTCGCAGTTACAGGCAATTTGCATTCATAAGGCCTATGTACAGACGCAGTTTTACACACGTTATGAACTTAAAAATGTGCATCAGCAATCACTGAATAAAGCACCATCATTGTTAAACCCACCTCTGTGATTTGTGTGTTAGGAAAGACCGTGCAGCCTAAGAGCGTCGACGAGCTCAAGACTCTCTTAAGCAGCAAGGACAAGCTCATCATTGACCTGACCACCACCTTCGACTTCACCTCAACGGAGGGCACCACCACCGCCACGGGCTGCGTGTTCAACAGCTGCGGCAGCGGCGAGCAGCTGTCCCTGCCCCTGTACGGCGCGTGCTCCGGCAAACCGGTGAAAAAGGTAAGTGAACAATGAGAAGATGCGAAGGCCATGTGAAGGGAAGAGGAAGAGCCAGAAGTGTTTTTCTTTTGTGAAGCCGAGGGGGCGTCCACTCTCGGAAAATGTAACCCGACTACTCCCCATGACGCGGCATTACGCTGTCACTTAGCTGCCTCAAAAGCCTCAAAATTTTATGATTTTGTGTTGGGTAATAGCTCGTATGAGCGACCCGACTCGTACGCGAGTAACTGTTATAAAAATTCCAGCGCCTACAGCACCAAGTGGCCCTCGTTAACTGAAAAACGAATTTATTCTAAAAATAATAATATGAAACGGCTTGGCATTGGAACCTACGACACGCTGTACGCCGACTCGGCCTCTCAGACCGCGCGCCTACGGCGACATTGTTAACGCGCCTCGCGCGAGCGACTATTACTAGCCCTGGCACACCGCGGCCGCGGGGAGCCGGCCGGAGCGCACAGTACGGATAGCCAAGTTGACAACAATACGTCTTGGCAATAAAGGGTAAATCAGCCATTTGAAAAATATTCATATTTAGTTGGCTGAGCGATAGCGAAGCCCTGGACTGACTGGGTCCAAAATGTTTCGTCTGTCTGTCTGTGTGTCTGTCCGCGCGATTTCTCGAGGCGGTTAGTCGTAGAAGGCTGTAATTTGGACCATATCTTCCAACCAGCATATCCGAGCCAACCTCACATTAAGGGCACCGTATCTTGGGTAGTTTCTTAGAAAATTTTTACAATTGGTATAAAATACCAAAAAATAAATTATAGGGAAGATCGACTGCGGGGGCGCAGCCCTCTACTATCCCCTCTCACGGCCAAACGATGGCCCCTACCCAAATTTTCTATAGAACCGACCCTCCGTGGAATGGGACAAGGAATACAGGCTTGTGCATAGTAAACCCCTCCGCGCTACCCCGTGCTCGAGATCCAAGATGGCGTCCATTTGAAGTAAACATTTGGGAATATCTGAAGAACCGAGCCACCTAGAGAGGTGCGATTTGCAGCGCTGGCCATCGTAGCGGTTTGGCCATCATTGCGACCTTTTGGCAATGGCACCGGGCTCGAGATCACGCACCCCGTCCTCGATAGCCACTTCGCATCCTTTAAACGGTACGGTCTAGCGTCGTGCGGTTTTCGACATTGGCCTTTGCGGGCCGCGGCAAAGGGGAACATGGGCGCCACACCAGGACAACCGCTCTCCATACCACGCAACCCGTGCTCGAGAGCCAACTTCTATCTTTCGAACGGTAGGAGGTACTGACTTGCGGTTTTCGACGTTGGACTTTTTTCGTTACACACGTTGTGACGAAAATTCGTCACAAAAAACAACTGTATCTGGGAATGATGGAAAATCATTTTTTAAAACGTTTAGCCCAGAAGTGCCGAAAATGTTGTCACAGGAATATTTCGTCACGTGACGAGAAAATCGTAAAGTGACGAAATATTTAGGTGACAAATATTCGTCAGCAATATTTTTCGTCACATGACGAAATATTTTTACAGTGTAGTGGGAGAATAAAAAAGTGGAATAGTCGATGCAAAGGGGTCCTCGCTCCGCTCGGGCCCAAAAATCGCATCCGTGAATTTATACTGATCGATTTATGAAGACCTTTTAAAAATAAGTTTCCTTGGGGCACTGTTTTTCACCTCAGGTCCAGTACGCCAAGGCGGGCGCCAGGACAGAGGAACTGATCGTGTCCTCTCACAAGACCATCATGAGCTCCAACGGGAAGGGCGTCATTAAGGGGAAGGGTATCCGTATCGACAATGCCGAGAACGTCATCGTCCGGGACATAACCATCAGCGATATCAACCCGGGCGTCATCTGGGCTGGGGACGCCGTCGTCCTCAACAAGGTCACCAACGTGTGGATCCACAAGTGCACCTTCCGGGTAAGCGACACCTACAGTGCAAGTTTTGAGACATGTCGCACGAGACCGAATGTACTCACACCAGCTGGTATAGGGACATGAAAGTGAAGTTTTATTTCTGTGCCAAACCCACATGACCGTTTTCTTTAATCCCAGTCACCTAGTTTACCTTACCTTGTGTTTTATGTTTCTTTGAGACGGTTCAAACTTGACTTCTAGACCAGAAAATATTAACCTTGTAAGGTTCACGGTATTTTCTTGTTCTCGCCTGCTTAAGGTCCATCTTGCCTCAGGGATTCAGACTTAAAAGACTTGAAAAAAGTAGGTTTTCTGGAATTAAGCTACAATTAAGCTTGGGCTTGGGGCTTGTGACGAGGGGCACCCTACTTTATCCAGTCAATCGATGTCCCGTCACACGACCCCTTGGAGCCTCCATATAGCTCAACTTACTTAATCACCTTGTGACCGAAAACCACTAGTTCTACTTGCAGTTTCTTGAAATGTTTAATATAGTTATTTACATAGAGGAAAAATCTTTAGCCAGTGTACACCCTTCCGCAAGGTGAAGTATTACCCCTCGAATTCAGCCAAACAAGCTTGATACAAGGAGGGCTCGGCTCAAATGAAAGCACGATTTCTTACTGTGCACTGGGGTACCTGGCTTCCCTACTTCTCAGCTAAAAAGTCCGTTGGGTATTTGCATAGCGCACTCTCAATTATGAATACTCATTAGAAGCGTATTTTGATGCTTCCGGAATATTCTCGGCAGTCCCGTCTCCTTCCTGTTGTTGTATATTGTCTTGCCGCTAGTACCAGCGCTCCAATGCTTTGCAAAACATTAAGAATATTCTATGCTTTGCTCAATCATGTGAGTCGTGGTTTGAGCATTCGCGGAATCGAGGGTGCGGTGAAGTATAAGTAGCGATGTCTCTCCGTCGCAGAACATCGGCCGCCAGCACCTGGTGACGTACGTCCAGCAGAACAAGGGCATCACGGTCTCGTCCTGCTTGTTCGACGGCAACACCCAGCACTCCCTCTTCTGCAACGGCGCCCATTACTGGATGTGGCTCTTCTGGGGCACCCGGGACGAGATCACGCTCATCAACAACCGCGTGGTCAACGCTGCTGGCAGACTGCCGCACGCGGGCGGCCAGAAGGCCGAATACGTACGATGACAATTTATAAACTTATTTTCCTTTTAAAGAACACACCAAATGTGAATGTACATATTCGTACATAATTATTTACAGAATTGCGCATACATTTATGTTTTGTTTTGTGCACGGCAGATGAACATTTTTGTACATAATGATGCACAATATTGTACAATATTATGTGCCAATGTGTGCATTTACGTATAGTGTGAAGACATTATCGTTCCCCCTGGATTAAGAGTTGAAAGATTTTATGAATCAGGCGCACATTTGCTTTTTGTGGTCTCTAAAACGTAGTGTGGGTTCGGACGTTTTATAACGATCTTGTCTCCGGTCCAATCAAACCTTTACAGATTGGCCAGAAAAATCGACTCTCGATTTTACTTTTTCTTGGTTTTGACAAGTAAAATTTACTTGACTTAAGAAAAATTTACTTGCTTTAAGTAAAATTTATTTGCGAAAACGAAGTATATGCAATTTTACACTAAAATCGAGGATCCATATTCTGGGTCTGCATTCAACGTGTGCCGTTTTCTCTGCAAACGAAGGCGCGCGCCTGTGTGTATGTATTTTCTGTTTACGTCAATACAACCTGTTTCAGAGGAACTTGGTTCACATGGTCGGCAACGAGATGGACACAAACACTCACCAAGGCATACAGGCCATGACGGGAGGCTACGTGCTTGCCGAGGGAAACAAATGGACCAAGTACTACGAGGTAAGAACCGAATTTTGTGACCAGCTTGGCAATTCCAAAAACTTACATCGGAAATTTTCTTTAGTTTTGTTTTTGTCTAGTTAGTTATGCACCGTCCAGAAGTTTTGTTTTCGGCCGCTAAGTCGACCCGGGCTCGATGGTGCAAAATCTCATCACTGTTCCTTTCGTTTTTGGCGAAAATGGTTTACGGAGGTTACAGTTTAAAGAAAAACAATTTTTGTCCTGTAAGCTTTGATTATGTACAAGAACCTTGATACTTAGCGAATATCAGGGGAAAAATGGCTATGTGCTCTGCTCTCTATGCGGATTCTGGTATTTTTCGGTATAAAACGCGCAATTTTGTTAAAGAACGAAACTTGTCGCCACACAATTAAAGAAATAATCTGCGTTCTAGAGCGACTGAACTTTCACAGTGAGGAATCTGGGCGTCGATGTTGCGGGTATTGGTGGGTGACCGCCCGGGAGATAGACAACCCATCGGGGCACGCTCCTGTCCGGGGGGACGCCTCCTGGGGGGCCGCTGCGGCGACAAGGCTGTTGCTGCTCCCTGGTAGAGCACGATGGGGATGTTTACTTAAGAGTGTGGGGTCTCAGAAATCCAGCGCAGGCGCAACCGTTCCTTCTTCGGACGTTTTGTGATTTCCGACTCGGATATTCCCCATCGCCAATGTCTGTTGATGCGGTTTCACGTACGCCTACCTTGTTTTTAGTCGTATACGACATTGCGGGTAATTGATAAATATCTAGTTGGCCAAGCGATAGCGAAGCCCTGACCAACCCAAAAATGCTTAGCCGGTCAGTGTCGGCGCGATTTCTCGAGAATAGTTAGTCGTAGAAGGCTCAAATTTGGACCACACCTCTCTTGCATCATACTGAAGTCGCCTCTCAAGGGGATGTTCACAAGTATAACTTATCGAATCGGACCAAATTTTAAGGGTTGGTAGACCTTTGCTATGTGTAAATATTAGCCGAGAAATTTTCGGCGAAATTTCACAACCGACGGGCGGATGACGGGCTCGTTGGGGTGGCATGTGCCACGGTCGGTAAGGGTAGGACTGGTTTAGCGGCAATGAAATAGGATGCGTAACGTACGATAAATTTGTCTAGAAGGTTACGAGCGTAGATGCGTCCGATCTGACCCTGCATCTGACTGTCAGATGACCGCCGGCAGGACAAGGTAGGTGTACGCTAGGCGTGGGAGGCCCTGGGAGGGGTGGGACAGTGATTCGCGATGAGCGATGCCCCCTACGCCACGACACGGTCTGGCGCACGCCTTCATTGTGAGTGTCCGTCATGTATTTCAGCCCGGGTGTGCACTGTAAATCGTAGGGCGAGGTCCCTCACCTTTAGAAAGGCGAGCAATTTGACTCAAATTTCTATACTTTCTTGGGTGATGTTCCTGGAATTGTCGGCCTAAAATGAGCCATGTTTGAGGGACGTTTTCCTTTTAGGGCGAGGTTCATTTCCCTAATAGAGAAATGTTAACTATCGCCCTAAACAGGCGACGCATACATGCATCGCCCAAATTACGTGATAAACCTCACCCTCCGTTTTTCAGTGTGGAGTTCAATTTCTGTCCGACATTGTCGGATGAGTAGTTGCCTCGATGCGTCGGACACTACCTCGCACGTTCTTGTCTCGTAGGTTATCGACTCCAAGAACAAGGGCGGGTACGTAGCGCTCATCAACACGGCCGCCGACGCCGCATCCTGCAGCGCGCCCTTCGGGCAGAAGTGCTTGATCAACGCCTACGTGGACACCAAGGCGCCCACGAGGGTGGACCATGCCGTGTTCAACGAGTTCGCCAAGCTGGACAAGGAGGCTATCAACGGAGCCCGCGCCGCCGCTTGCGAGCTGTGAGGGGGGGGGGGGGCAACAGCAGTCTTGGGCGAACGTCATGAACCCTCGTGGTGACCTCTGTTCTTCGCCTAAGAAAGTTTAGGTAATAAATAATACATTGTAGTTATTCAAATGCACGTGTACTGGCGCATGGCGTTAGGGAGGTGGTTAGGTTAGGGTCTCTCACCTGCCTCTCATCCACGGGCAAGGTGGCAACATGGATGGCCACATTGTCGTAGCGTCACTCTCACACTGAGTAGACGATTCCGGTGTGGCTGCGGACGGCACTTAATCCGGTTAGAAGATGAAAGGAAGAACAAGCGCTGGCTCACTGCACATGAGCAGCAGGGTGGTTAAGTCGGCTGCGCATGCGAAGTGGGTCTGCGCTTGTTCTTTTCATCGTCTCACCGGATTCGGTGACCTTATCAGTCCCAGCGGAATCGTCTATTGTCGCACGGCATTCTGTGTTGGTAAGGAGGCGATGTCAAGGAACATAAGGTGGTAGTAACTACAGCTGCCGACCACTCAAACCAACCCCTAAACATGATATTAACCCAACAAATTACCATCAACAAAAACAATCACAAACGCAATAAAAAGCACACGAATAACACAGAAAAGTTTAATAAATTAAAGTAACAACATGTTTCATACTTTTACATATCACAGCAACATTTGCACCAGAATAGTTTTATTTCCCTGGTGGCAACCTCAGGGCAATAACTCAGCGCTTGTATAGCGTTCTAATTTTTTAAATTTCGAACAGCCGTGCAGAGATGGAGAATGATGAATCGCGTTTATCATATGTTGCCCGATCGGTTATTGATGTATCGCTCCATTCCCTATGATTATATTATTTCTAACTGATGTTAGGCAGGTGGTGCTTCTGCTTCCTTTTGAAATTTGATATATGCGCTGTGAGACATCAGCAGCAAATAAACGTGAAAAGCTGTAATGAATATAAAAAATACTGTTGATCATTCGTCCTGGTGGTAGCTCAACGCTTGATCTGTCGCCGTCAACTAAGCGGCTCACTTAAGCGGCTAAATAATCGATGATGTAATTTAAGGGTCTCCAGTCGATCATTTTTTTATTTCACAAATCTATAGTTTTGAACTCGCTGATTCTAATGGTGTGTGCTCCTAGCCCGTGAACCACCCTTTTCGCCGCCTCGCAACAGTGCGATTTCGTTTTTGAATAGTGAACGTGCGAGGTTTTAGAGCCGACTTGTGGTTGTCAAAAATGCGGAAGAAGGGCGAAAAGGGTGGTGTCAATTTCAAATTAGAATAGAAATTAGAGCATCAAAAGTTGATTTTTGCCAGGTTAAAAGGACGGGCCCCGTCTGATACGTCCTATTGTAATGTTTAGCGGGCTCCGGCAGACGTCGCGCGTTGTCACAGCGGTGGGAGGAGGGGGAGGGACGGCTGCCGCGCACCTCGCACCGCTTCACCCCGCCACGTGCGGGAGAGGTGTAGCCTGTCCCTCTCTACTCATGCCTGGAGCTCGATAAAGCTCTTTTCTTGTGTCAATCTCAAATTGCCGGTGACATACAAATTTGGCAAGGGGCTCTACTTGTAGAGGAAGGGGCTACGTTTCGTATAGAATTTCAACTTAACCTTCAGTTTCCTTCGATTTGAAAATCAGCTCTGATATCGGCCTACTTATAACCGATTCCAGGAGCCTCCCTGGAAATCGTAGGAACATGAGAAATATTTCAAACCAGTCGAAGTAAAGTACTATAAAACTGTTAAGTTTCGTCTTGATACGATTTCAAATTCTCGAGATGGACAAGCACAAAGAGTGGAAAATCCAGATGTTTGGACGCTTCTCTCAAAAACTAAACGGGCTAGGAGGGACAGACCGAGGGGGTTTTCACTCTCGATTTCCACCTACGGAGTAATCGCAATACCTTCTAATACGTCTTATTACGGAAAATACGCGTGAGTACGTATTATTACCCGTTAATACGCAATAATACGCGTTAATACGTGTTAATACGCATTCAATACGCGGTAATGCACGCAAGCCCCGAGCGGCAGGCACTGCCCGCCTACCAATAGGCAGCTCCGCAACAGCTTGTGCCGGTTGGGTTGCCTACCCCAGACTGTTGCAGGGGTCCGGTGCTATAGTCCGTCCGATGAAGGAACAGGCCAATGGTTCGAGCCTTCGAGCGCGCCCTGAAGTCTACAGCGAGCGACACTAGTGTAAAGTCTGCTGCTATTCCATCTCCCTGTACGTTGATAAACTCTGGTGTGAACGATGTGATGTTGGGCCAGGGATTTTATTCTCTTTTCGGATTATACTGGAACGGAACGGAAGAACGGACAGAAAAGAAAAGACCTGCATTGGACGGTAAGGGGGGGGGGGGGTATCTCCGAGCTCGAGGCGTTTAGTGGCCTGTAGCCTCCGCACAGACGACGTTTGTCGGGACACCGTCGGAGGTGGCCACACCAGTATAGTGCGGGGTTGAGGGAAGTACACGTCAGTACACCGGAGTACATGGACCCATCGCCAAGCAGGCCGCAGGGGCGGTCCGTGTTGAGCGGTAGTGTTTGATTCGCGAGGGCAGGCTCGGACCGAGCGGCGATTCGTGAATCGTCCCCCGGGCCCCGGGCTGGGGGCTGGGGCCCTTTCCATAGGATATGCAGAGTTAACACTAGTAAGAGGTTGGAGACCAACTGAACACATGGAGGGGGCTGCCACTCAATTAATGTGGTTCACTAGGTACCTGCCCTTGCCCTCAGCACAATAATGTGATCAGAGCGCGAACAGTCTTGAAGAAATAAAATAAAACATGGCAGCTACTCGACTAACTGAGTGAAATTTGACCACTGTTTGGTAAGGAGTAGGCACTCGACTTTGTTGCACAAATAAAAATGGTGTTGAAAACTGTTGTTTTAGAAGCCTCCTGTGCCCTCAGCTGTTTGTTTTTTGTTCAATTCTTCCTTTGCGGGGGGGGGGGGGGCTAGGAAGCTCGAGGGCTCGGCGCCGTTTGGGCCGCCGGTAGCCGCGCGGTAGCGTCGTCCGTAAATGTAAAAAAACACGCGTTAATACGCGTAAATACGCGTTAATACCGGTTAATACGCATCAATACGGATTAATACGCGTTAATACACGTTAATACGAGTTAATACGCATCGAACCTACGGAGTAATACGCGAGTGAAAACCCCCTCGGGACAGACACACACCATCAGAGTCAGCGAGTTCAAAACTATCGATTTGTGAAATAAAAAAAAGGTAGATTGGAGACCCTAAACAAAATTGGCGGAAAATGAACTTTGAAACTAGATAAAATAAAATCGTACACAACTGTGCACAGAATTTAACAAATTGCGAAACAAATGGTGCATAATAATGTACAGATTTATGCAGGGAGTCCCACCCACACACAGTGCTGTACGTTGGGAGGCCTATCTCTCGATCTGCAGGCGCACCGCTGCCTGGCGCACTGGCGGGCTCTAGCGGCCGGCTGCAAACTGCCAGAAGTGCTCTTCGACTATCCGCATCGAGTCGGGCGGGGCAAACCGAACAGATCCGGCCACTGCGAGCTGCCGGGAGACGCATTACCCGATCCTCTTTGCGTGGCCAGTTCGCTAACTCGTCCCCGTTCACTGGCAAAGAATGAGGATTTTCACCTCCGCCTGACCCAACCCACCCCCCTCTCAGAGGCCAGGCAGCGTTCGCAATTAATATTATATGTATATAATGCAATAAACGCTGCGCAGCGTGGCGGTGGTGCGCCTGCATATCAGGGGATAGGCAGCCCGACGTGCTGCACTGTACATGAGCTGTGAAGATCTAGAATCTTCACACAACGAGCACGGTGAGCACTTACCACCGCCTACTATGATGACGACAGCGCCTGCAGGCGCGTTGACTACGCACATGACCGATCCCAAGATTATGTCAAGCACCACCGCGAAGTGGAATAATATTACGAGCGGCAACATCAAACGAGGGCGACCCTGAAACAAAATAGTTAAAGCATGACATGTGTTGAGTGAAAGATCAGGGACACAACGCTGCTAATAACGCGTGAATACTGAGTACACTCGGCATCAAAATTAGTGGCCGATTTCTTCTCAGGCTCGCCCCCAAGCCCCCAATGCACCTAGGAAAGCGCCCTTTGAGGGGGGGGGGGGGGGAGACGGTGGAAGATGAAAGAACAAACGCTGGCCCACTGCGCGTGGGCAGCAGGTTTTTTTGTCGGCTGCGCATGCGAAGTGGGTCTGCGCTTGTTCTTCCTTTCATCTTCTTACCGGATTCAGTGACGTCAGCAGTCAACGGATTCGTCGATTGATCACGATACGACGAAGCAAGGTTCACTGCATATATCTCCTAAATGTATCCTTTTATAATTTCGGAAGCACATATACTTAATTTGCGATTTATCGTCTCAAGAACCGTTAAATTAGAATGAGATAGTACACCACAATGTTGTAACCAAGGTGCTAATCTGGATATCATTCAGAAGATAATCTCATTAACTATTCAGTCTTAGCAAAATATTTTACTAAGTGTTACTGCAACCTACAACAACTCCATCACAAAATTACATTTAGTGGCATCAATTCGGAAAAGCGAAGAACGTACATATCATTGTAGTGCTTTTTCCACACTCGCTTTTTTTCGTGAACAGCTCGAGATAGACCTACGTGGGTTCTTACCTTTCTTGCTCCGATCCAGAACGCTAATCCGAAAACTAGGTAAATAGGGGAATATATCACAAGCAGTATTCCCCAAGTTAACGAAACGTTGTAGCTTTCATCCGTGAGCAGATCACCCTCCGCGCCTACTACTATCAATAGGTTAAGGCCGTTGCCTATCAGGACGAGGAACAGCATCTGAAGAACAAAGAGGAAAAGACAATAAAACAAACACTAAGATTTTTTTTAGGAAATTCCAAACAACCGTTTCGAAAATTTCTAACCCAATTTTTTTTTGTAAATTTTTAACATTCATCGAGATAATCCAAAATATGCTTTAATATGTTTTATTTCATTTCCGTACTATTAATAAATCTTCTATCTACAAAAATCCCGTTCCCCTTTTTTGGGGAAAAAAAATCCAAACTTATTTTAGGAAATTTATAAAAAAATGATACTGAAATTTTCTATCCCAAATTGTTTGGAAATTTCCAAAGAAGTTTCTTACACTGAATGTGAAACAAGAGGAGACACGCGTGGGAGTTGAGTTTGGTGCACACCAGAGAATTTGGGTACGCCAGGCGGTAATAAAACCTGTCTCGCCGATTCAAGAGATGGGCCACTTTTGCAGTACCAAAGCGATACTTTGTGGTATGGGTGAGACCAACCTGGGGTGTAGGCTATTGGCACATGCTCACACATGCGTTCAAACGTTAAGTCTGAAATAACCACTGCATTACCTTGGCACAGGGGTCGGCAACGGCGGCAGCCTTGTATTTTGTTCTTTCTCAAAACATGAAGAACCGTTCATCTTTAACGATAAGTCATCTTATATTAGCATTCCTTGCGAGCTTGTGTTTAGACCCCCTGTTGATTCAATTTGAATTGTTTTCACGGATATTATCAGTTCAAAGAGTCATGAACTACAGATTCGCGCCCTCAAAACCTGTAGCGCGGAAGGGGCGCAACTGCCGCCGTTGCAGATCCCTCCTTTGCACCTTGCATGTTATTGGAAATTTTAAACCATTGAAATACCCTCTAGTTACAGTATTTCATGGTTCAAGGGAGGCGTACGAAAGAACGTGCCGTGGTGAACATGAACAAGCCTCGTTCATTACGAATTACCGTTCTGCACCTCTACGCCCAGCGTCCACCTACCTTGGGCTGCCAGCGTTAGTCAAATTTTGAATCAGTATTCAATGGGAATGGTAGAACAGGAATACCTCCAGAAAAACGATGTGATTTCTTTTGCTGTCATTCCGGCTCCATTATTCATCACCCACTTCCGTTATCGAGTCTCGTTGGGAATGCCTATTTGAGCTGCAGTGCCGCTGAGGCGAGGTTGAACGCACAAGCGGCGTAGTTTAAATAGACGATTCCACTTGTTCTTCCTTTCATCTTACCGGATTCAGTGACGTGAACAGTCACCCTGGAAACCAGTGTGGCCAGGAAGAGTAGCCCAAATACACAGGCGTCAAGTTTGTGCGTACCTCCGCCTGCCTACTAGGGCTTCACCACCGCCAGCTAACGAGCCACTTATGCCAGATAGTCAGCTTGCTATCGGCATGCTCTGCTTGAACTTGGTTAGTTGGGTCAGTGCAGGTAAAAAAAAAATTACGTTTTTGCAACTTTGCTTATCAACATTTTTGCCAATGTTATTGCGTGTAAACACGGGTTCTGATAATATGGGGTCGGAGCTTGACGTGTAATGGCACTAGTGCGCTAGTGCTCAACATGCATTAGTCGTAAACAACCGAGGGAGAGACGATTTCGTGAGACTTGGCAATGTAGGTAAGAAAAAACCGCACCCCTGCCAGCTGCATTATTGAAGGCAATTAAATCACACTCCTGCAGCTAAGAAAAGTACACCGCGCAATTTACGTCGCTGAGTTGCCACCGAAAACCATCCTGAACTGGTTCAGCTAGGAGAAAGAAACATTTTAACACCAGAAATTTGCCAAATTTACTCAATAAATAATGTTTCAAGGGTGTTATTTTTTCCCACTCAAGTGTGATCTTTTAGCCTGCTCTGACCCTATTCGTTGGCTATCTCTCTCAATGTACATTGTACTCACAATTGTTAACCTGCCAATCGCAATGCCGCCGACTGCCATAGAACAGCAGCAGCAACAGGATTCGAACACAGGATGGCGGCTACTCAGCGTCGCATATTTGTTCTCCAGCCAATCCATGTTGAATTTTCAAAGGATGATCCTGGACACGCCAAAGAAAAAGTTTGTAGTTCAGTACTGGCAGTCAGTTTTCACTTAGACGTATGAGGACAATACTATTTTAAATGTTAAGTAGCGCATGCTCTAACGAATTGGGGTGTTTCACTACAAGCCTGCCGAAACCTACGAGGCAGGTGAAGAGTTCCGATAGACGATTCCGTTCTGACTGCTGTAACCGGCAACGGCAGGGAGGTACAGGGAAGAACAAACGCAGACCTACTGTGCACGCGCAGACAAGAGAACGACTCTGTATGAAAGTCGGTTAAGAGTTTACGTTAACGCATGGCAAATGATAGGATCCACGGGGCTTACGGCTTTAGCGTCAACTCTAAACCGACCTTAAGCAGTGGGCCAGCACTTGTTCCTGTATCTTCTAACCGGATTCAGTGACGTCATCAGTTACACCGAGATCGTCGATTCTGTGTCCGGTGCGGGTACACACACTTGTTTCAGGAATCGCGCGACACGTTGGATTGCTGTGCAGCAGAAGCAGTCCGTGAGCTTCCTAAGAACGCGCGAAGACAACGCTGTTGTCAGAGGACATAATTTTGTGTCTCGATCGTTACTCTTGCACTTTGTATTTTAGTGATAATTGCACTCTGAAAACTCCTCGGGTATCCAAGTACGCGCACCGGATTTCGCGGCCCCGTTTTGTCACGTTGGATATATTCTGGTTCCGATATTGATGCAATGAAATACCTTCTATTCCCCCAGATCCACTACGATCTCTCTTTCAAACAAATGCACCATAAGTCGGATGAATTCCACGTACGTTTTTCGCATTTTCAGTCTATTCCTCTGAAAGATGTGTCTGTCGCAACGTCTTCTTGGGGAGGATCAGTGTCTGAAATACTGCACAATGGCGGCGTTGTTTACTTTGGCAAGCACATTAAACCTAACTCCCGGTTTTTCTAGAGATCGAAATGGATCCAGCGATATCGTCCGTTAAAACAGAAGATCTCAGTAGTATCTCATCCGCGAGGTCTGCCTCAGGCCGTGCGGCGTAGCTCTGCGGTGCCCGACCCTACCGAATAGTCCACACCAAATGTCAATGTACAATTTTGTACATTGCAATGCACAGATCTGTGCTTGCATTTTAATGTACAATATTGTACGTTAACATGTATAAATTTGTGCATTGTAAAGCACAAGATTTTTCAAACTGTACATTGTAATGTACAATAAACGTACGGTAAAGGAAATGCACAATTATAATGGATTGTAATGTATAATTTCGTTCATTGAAATGTACAATATTGTAAATTATAATGTATGCTCAGATCTGTACATTACAATGTACAATTAATGTACATTAACATTTAGTGTGTCGGAACACGTAATGAGCGCAAGCTTGAGCTCGGCAAAATTTTCAGACGGCTATGGAGATGCTGCGTTTTGCAGGGTCCGGTCCCGGTCATGTTATTCTTGCCATTTTCGTCACTTCCAGTTTGGACTTCGAAAATGATTTCGCGTCCGGGAATGTGAGGACTAGCCGCGGAACACTCCGTAAGCCTTTGGCGGCTTCCATCCATCTAACAGAACTCACCTCGCTCTCGCTGTGAATAGTCGTCGGCACTTGGTTGCACTTTCTCTTTCCACGGGCCGGCAGCGAGCGGGCACTCACTGGTGCCATGGAAAGTGAGCTCGTTCCTCTTATATGCCGACATCCGTAATCCGTTACTCATCGCGAAGATTAATCTAGGAATTTGACAGGAAAAAAGTCGGAGGCCAAGAGATTAGATGGTAGGTATCAAATCCGCTATCAGTATAATCGCTCTACGGCCAATCCGGTATGACAGCCCATCTCTTCCGTCTCACAACGGGAAAGCGGCTCGTTACCAAGTTCTTCAGGAAGTGGGGTGTGGCGGATGTGCTACCACGAATGGCGCTACATGCACGCATGCACGGCCGCCGCTCAAGACTGACCGGCAGTGCACACACAGCCACGCAATGAGCGGTGCTGCGATGGCGTGCACTGCGGCTATCGCCTATTCCGCCCACCAGCCATGCCCTGCTCCCTCATTAATGCCCTCCCGCATATGCACGGGGCTGGCGTGTGCCCTCGCCTCCGGGAAGACACCGCCCCCTTCGGACCTGTTCACGTGTGCTCGAATGCGTATGGCAACTGATACCGGCGTGGCAGATAGAGTCCGCCCAGCGCACGGTAACGAACTCCCTGAACCGTTTCCCTCGGGGTGCGTTCAGGGGCATCTGTACTCAAGCGGAATACTGCGGTATGTCGAATTGACGCACAAGTCTCCTTTTTACCATGGAAAGGGGATATGTAGCTGTTACCAGCCTTTAAAGACGCACACTGTTATGAAGCGCTGTCAGTTAAATTTTAATCAACGCTGAGAAAATTAAAGTTCATGCTGACGTAACATTATGTGATCCAACGTTACACGTACATATCTGGGAGTCTGATATTACGTGGCCATTTCGGGGAGGGTATGGCGATTTTTCTGGATACAAAACGACCACACTAAATGCTTATGTACTATTTTGTACATAACTGCAGACAGACAAACCATGATAAGTAAGTGCATAATTATGCACAAAAATAGCACATTCAATGTGACTCCAAAATTTGCAGCATTTACTCTTTGGAAATTTTAAACAATATGTTTTACAGTTAGAAAATGTTAGCTGTAGAACCGTTTATGAGCTGTTACAGCTGTAAAGCCATGAACAGGATGTTCAAGGGAATCGCCCCTTGCAAGGATTGGCTTTTTTTTCGCCCAGTTATCTTTTGCTTATCTTTAGGGCCTCCTCCCACTTCGTCGGTTTGGCCAGGGGCTAGTAACGCCGTATGACAGCTTGAAACCATTTTCTCCGCCCGCTGCAGTGCGCTCCGGAGAGGATCTCTAGAAAATTGCGATAATGGGGTATTTCACTGTAACTCAACAGGATCCAAAGAAGTACATCATGACGCCGAGATGTGTACCCGATATGACAAATCGAGGCCGTCAGAACTCGATGCCCCGGCGTAAGTCCGCCATGTTGGATGCCCATATTTAGTTTTCGCGGTGTAGTGTGTGAAGTGCTTGTGGCAAGAACCCGGCAGCTGCGGATAATCACACACGGCTCACGCTCAGCATGCTTGAATAGCATGCGGTGAGCCATATCAAGCCACTGATACTTGAACGGAACATGTCTAGCGAAAATATCGAAATACCATGACTTGGGTCTAGCAAATGTTTTTGGTAGTGTTGAAACTCCGGTGTCTGGATGGCTACATGCCCACCTCCTTTGTTAGCCTTCCTTTTCCCCGCGGATTTTCTGGCGACGGCGATGGCATCGTACTGGGCTATCCGCTTATGCTCGCCCTCGGTACTCGAATCCCAAGTGCGTGGTACCCCAAGTAGGGTGTCCATCCACCCACCTACAGTGCAGTACGTTGGGCGGCCAATCCCACAATCTGCGCGCGGACCGCTTCCCGGCGCAGCGACAGGCGATGGTGGCTGGCTGCCGCAGAAATGCTCTTCGACTATCAGCGTCGAGTCGGGGGCAAAACCGAACCAGTCCACTACGAGCTGCAGGGCGTCGCCAGTCGATAACTTGTCCCCGTTCACTCGCAAAGAATAAGGATTTTCGTCTCTGCCTGACTTAACCCATCAGCTGATCCCCATAGCAGAGGCCAGGCAGCGTTTGCATCGACGCTGTGCAGCGCGGCGGTGGTGCGCCTGCAGATCAGGGGATACACACTAAACTCTTATGGAGAATTTTCGTGCATAAGTATGGACGTTTCTGTGCATACAGAAGGTATGCATAATTTGTGCACAATTATGCATGATATTGTGCGTAATTATGCATAATTTGTCCACAATTATGCATTAAATTGTGCATGACGTTCTGTATGCACAAGAACGTCCATAACTTATGCAGAAATACTGCATAAGAATTTACTGTGTAGGCAGCCCAACGTACTGCACTGTGTGTGGATGGGTCACCCTGAACATTTCACTGCAGCTCTTATAACTGGCCTTTTCAGATGCAGCCGTAGAGTTTCTCACTAGCCGTGATAAGTTTATCACTCTTACAGATGAAGCTCCATATATCATGTTTACTGAATTTATGTGGTGTATCTAATTCGTTTGGCAGTGATGATGCTTTAACTGCAACGGCTGTAGCTTCAGAGGTGCACGGTTTCCCACTAATCACGCACAGCCATACGTATTACAACTATATTACACTTGCGATAACAGTGTATCCTCCTTATCTGAAATTAATTACAATTTATCAAAAGTTCGATGCAGCCTTTATGGAGAGCCAGTGCTAATTTACACGAAAAGCCCGCGCACTGTATTGTTCGCTGGCCGCGGGGTCAAAGTATCAATTAGCAAATGCAACCTCCTAGAGGAAGCAATTACCGGTAACGTAAAATTGATCTGTCTAATCTTCCTCGTGTCAAACCAATAATGTTTGGTTTGTCGCGTTGCTTTCAGCTCTAGACTAGATCGAAGGACGACAGAAACGAGTCTGGATTCACAGCGGCCTCCTCTTGTGGACGTTCACCGTTCAATAGCATGGCTGAGGTGAAAAGGTAGGGTAATTTCCTGGCAGAGCGACATTTGGTCAGTAGGTGTCTCATACCGTTGCTTCTTTAGAGAAGCAGACGATTTCCAGGACTGAAGGAAAAACATTTGTCACGGATTCAGTGTTTATGAGCCAACTTTTGGAAAATACTGCATTTCATTTTCATTCTCTTTTTTCTCAACTTTCGCTTTCTAAATGTCAGAACCAAAATGAATTCAATACCGCAGCGATTCTGAGCCACAACAATTTCAGTCAACTTGTGATAACCAGACAATTCCCAGACTTTTAATTGATGTGACTTTGTATGGAAAAAAAGGACATGCCGATTTTTTTTTTCAATATTTCCGAAGGTGACGTCAATATGGCAATTTAATGTTTTAAAATTTTAAACAGTTTAATAAACAAATTTTTTTTGAGAGATATTTAGATCATTGATACCGATTTTGGTCCAAATCCTTAAGGTGCTACCATATGGCATCTTTTTAGCCCGTTGCGACTCGTTTGGGTAGAAACGGAGAGGAGCCGGGCTTATTGTCTGATGCCGACTGTTTGGTCGTTCGGGCGCACGTGTGTGCGCTGACTTGTCGTTTAGGGAGGAAGTTTAAATATTGAGGATAGACTTCTTTTGTGACGTAAACGAACGTACGGTGGTTACAATTTTTAGATTTTAACGCGTTCCCGTCTTATGAGTGGCACTGAGGTTCGACGGTGGGGCGGGCCAGTTTGGTTAGACCTGAAAATCGTCAGCGGCCGGTGGTAGTGGTGTCCGGTGGAACGTCCTACGTCAAGAAAGTCTACTCTAAACTAACCTTTTTCTTCCGTTTTAAAAGTCAAGAGTTTGAAAATTGGCAAGACTATAGGTCTAGTATTCAAATTTTATTCTCATTTGTCGAAGGCTGCCTAGTGTTTGCTACGTTATAATGTTTTGGTCCCCCAGCGGTGCGCTCGGCTTTCTTCTCCGTGGATGGATACGTCAGCTCTCTCCAGGATACGGAGACAAGGCAGGAGCAGCTCGGACAATCTTACGGCAGATGCAGGGCTCGTTGGTAAGCGCGAGCGAGGGGAAAATATGTTACTAAATGAGCATTGATTGGTAAATGGCCAAAATTCCGAATTTAAACCGATGTTTTTTTAATTTAGTTCGTCTGAAATTTGAAGCTTTTGCTCACATTGTCCGAAATTTGAACATTAAGTAAAAATTTCCAAAGTGCATTATCAAACACGTGGTCCAAAACTCAGACTTCTTTTTTCTGTCATGTGTCAATAAATACTGATGTCACCTAAATACTTTGTTAGGTTACAATATTCTCGTCACGTGTCGAAATATGTCGGTGACAAAATTTTCGTGACTTCTGGGCTAAACGATCAAAAACTTGATTTATTCCATCATTCCCAGATGCCATTGTATTTTGGTGAAGTTTTTTGTCACAAAATGTGCAACGAAAAACCTTTAAAAAAAATTAAGAGTAGATTTTTCGTTAAGTGACGAAAATTGTTTTTATAGTGCGGACGACTGACTGGTGCTGATTCCTCGTTGATGATGTTGCAGGTGGCCTTGGTTGCGTGTATCATACTCACCCTTGTCGCCTGCATTGACGTGATCTACGCCGACACATTCAAGGTATGTAAAATAGCGATATTCTGGATATCCGGCGAAGCGTGCGGCAGAACAATGTTTTATTCAACAGCTTCAGGACGGAAAACTGAATTCACGCGTAAATCTCAGAACGAAACGACATCGTTTGCCAAACACTGTCCATGTGTGAACAACGAGGAACTGTTAAAATTAAACCGGCTGCGCGGCTCGCCTTGGGGTGTTTTTTGGATAACATCGCCAATTTCCAAAAAACCTAATCTGGCTTCCGGATGGTGTGGCAGTGGAACTCGTGTCTTTTCGTCTGCCATGCAGATTATGCGGGTGCCTCTGAGCGTGTTCGTCGGCGGCTACTCCTGCGTCATCGGTCAGGTGCTCCTCCTCCAGCGCCGCCACGCCGCTCTCAAGTGCCTCCGGATTCTGACCGCAGTGTGCGACGCACTGGAGGAGGGCCGCGACACTACAAGCAAGGTCCATTCCAAGCTCTATGCGTCGCCACTCTCTTTGAATGTCATAATCACTGCAAGAAATCACTATAGGCAAAATTTGTTAATAAGGTATATCGGAGCTGGCTCGGAGCACGAAGACGCGAACAACAAAGCGGCTTCTGATTAGACAAGCGTGGGAGTAGGGGTACCCCCACTTTTACGCAGGACCAATCGGGCGCCGCTTTGTTATTCGCGTCTCCTTCCCGGCCAGCTCCGATATACCCGGTTCATTTAAAGATTAGGACGGGCCAGCTTGTTAAATAAGTCAACATCTTGGTGGCAGGAGGTTCTGAAGCGCGAGAAGGATTGGTCCCGGCGGCGGACCCGCTGTTTGATCGCGTACTGCCTGGTGTCGCTGGTGGGGTCCCTCGGGACCATGACGACGGATCAGACGATGTTCACGCACCAGTGGACGCGGCGGCACGGGGGCGCAGCCCTACGGTACTCCAAGGCGGCCTTCGACGTGTACGCCACGGTAACGGCCCACCACTTGTCGGGGAATGTGACGTCACGCTCTGAGAAAGTGTCACACTCCTCCTAGTGGAGTCACATTCACCAAAATGTCACGTGATCTTTAGCAATGGCACCATGATGAAACGATTAGTGACACCAATTCGAAGGAATTTGAATCTCCTCTGTATTCGTTGGAGCGAGATGTTTCATTCCTTGGGGCTGTCGTTTCGGAGTTCAGTGTAACTGAATACGCAACAAAGTATTTGTAAATGGGTGTCTTGCGAGTTGCATACCCACAGGGTTTTTGTTGGGCTTCATTGCCTGACTCTTAAAGGGTGTTTCACTTCAAGAGATAACGATGACTTCCTAATCATATCCGGTATGTAAAATCGTGGGGGTGTTCGGTTAAATATTGAGTGATAACATGCACCACGTTTTGTTCTAATGTCCACATGCTTACATTTGAGCACGAGAATAGAGCTTCGTGGTATGGTTAATGCGAACTTGAGAAACTAATAAGGGCCAATGGCCGGCGACTGGCAAGCAGTTACTATCTTCTAGGTGATACGCGAAGACATTGTTTCGGCCGAGGATTGTTAACGGTTCGGTTCGCGACCATTCTCCTACGATAGAGGTTTTACGACCTACCGGATTTGCCATATCAGACAGAACTCTCGGCGTCATTTATGATGGTTTGAATAGTGAAATACCCTACTGGCCTGGTGACGTGGCGATCTCTTTAACATTTAGCCACGATTCTTGTTATGTTACCATGTTAACAACAGCAGACGCACCGGCTATAGGAAACAATTGAAAACGTTCCGGCTCACACTTTGACTTCTCTTTAAGCTGGCGTGCCACGTCGCAAACTTCACGGTAATGACCATGGTTCAGACTGTCTACCACGCGGCAGCAACTCTATATAACCAAGTGGGGCGTCCCTTACAAGTAAGAAGACTTCACTCCCACAGATGCACTATCACACCTCAGTTTTATCACGCACGCCTTAAGCGAACACGGCATAGGCGGCCAACTTTGTGGCGACCGTGTCCTCCACTGCTTAACTACTACGGTGTCTAGTTACGAAACCTTTTCATCAGGTCCAGTAAAATTCTATAGGCAATCTACAAGCTACGCACAACACGTTAGAGTATACGAGGCTCATCTGAGGGGGTCAGCAGTTTGGGTGCGCCTAGTTCAGACTTACGTACGCCCGCACAGAAACTGCGGATCTTGCAGTCTTCATGAAAATTTCACGATGCGTTGCGTTTAAGTAAGAGAAATTCGTAACGAGAATGCGATCTCGAGTGAAAACTATATCGTCCTGTGAAGATGCATCGTGAAATTTTCCGTGCGGACGTACGCAGTTTCCGCAGTAAACTGGACGCACCCTTGATAAAATTTGATGTTTTTCACCATTCCGCAGACGCGAGGTGGGGAAGACGCCATCCGTAGAGCGGCGGTCCTCGGGGGTCACCTGTCGGTGGCGTACCGGACAATGAACGACATGTTTGGTCGCCTACTGCCGCACTACTTGCTCGTTGCGCTCCTCATGCCGATGGTAACGCTTGTTAGGCAGTTAAGTAGGCGTTAGAAATATAACGGTTGTTGACTGAGCGATAGCAAAGCCGTTACACGACAATGCCAAAAATGTTCTGTCAGCGTGTCCGACCGATTTCTCGAGGACGGTTTGACGTAGGAAGTTCAAATTTGGACCACATCTTTCTTACATCAAACCTGAGTCAACCTCAACTCAGAGGGATCCACGCCACAGCTCAGGGGGTTTCTTAGAAAATTTTCCGAAGCGGTCTCAAATTTTAAATCCGTCGATTGGATGGGGTAGGTGTGCTCCATGCGTGCAGGGGCGGACAAGGGACTCGAGTGGCTATTACGCTACATTACGTCATTTGAGGTTTGGTTGGTTAGGCCCAGGCCGGTAAGGTTAGGATTGGTTGAGCGGAATTAATATGAAAGAACAATGTAAGAGAAGTTGGTCCGCCAGAACACGAGCGTAGTTCCGACCGCGCGGAAAGAGCGCTTGGCGTCGTACTGACCGATTGGCCCCTCAGCGTCCCACTCGTCGGGTGAAAGCCGCCGGCAGGCCAAGGTAGGGGTACGCCATGCGTGGAATGGCGGAACAGTGATTCACGATGAAGGCTATGAGTGAAGCCTGTTACGCCACGCCGCGGTCTGGCGTATGCCTACCTTGTTATATATGAGATTCTTGCCCTTTCTTGATCAAGCAGTGAGCTAAAAAGCGCCAGCAGCGTTCACGTAAAGAACAAACCTCATTTTAACGTGTGAAGTTAGGTGTACACAAGATCCAGGACGGAAGGTGCGTGCACTCTCTCGACAGATACCTGGTGACACCGGTACCGATGGTTGTGCCTGTAGGTAGAAGAGGGTATTCCACTCATACTCAGACCGGATGTCGAGGAGAATATAAGAATCGTGAAAGCGGATCCAGCATGGGGGAAACCGCAGCAGAGAGCATCTCCGCCGAGGGCGCCGGCCACGAGCCGACTGAAAAATTTGCGGACCTACGGTGTCGCTGATGTGGCACGACCATTTGGTAGTGCCAGGTCACCGCGGAGCTTTCCCGCGCGGCTCGTTGAGATACTATTTCAGGCCGCGCCGATACGACTTGTACCGTGCGACCGTAGCTAATGCTCGTGACACATCGTCAGCGAGAGCTAAGGCTCGCAAATTTTTCAGTCGGCTCGTGGGCGGCGCCCACGGCGGATGTACTCTCTGCTGACCGCTTTGGATCCGCTTTTGTGATTCTTGAATGCCTCTCGACATCCGGTATAAGTTTCAGCAGCCTCGAGCCGAGTCAGGGCGATTCGAGACGCCAAAGGGGTCATCCTTAAAGGATGTCCGGGTATTTGAGGGGGGGGGGGGGTCCTAGAAACCGGACATGGCCGGACGTAAGGGGGGGGGGGGGTATTGAAAACGTGTACGTCCTCTTTAAAAAAAATCGTAAAGTCGTACACGATTCCGAGACGAGCCGGGAATCGAACCCACGACGCTCATTCCGCAAGTAAGTGCGCTACAGTAGAGCTACCCCGCCCACACTGACGCTGCGCCGCAACCCTGGGTGCCATGCGCTCGCGCTGCCACCCGCGCTGTATAGACATCGACTCAGCTGAGCGCGTCGTGTCGTCGCTGGGACTAACAGTGCTACCCAAGTTTGCAATTATTTGCGCAAAAATGTTGAAAGTACACACCAGATTGTCGCTTACAAATCGACTGTTTATTATACGCACGTTTTTGAAAACCGGACGTCCGAAGGGGGGGGGGGGGGGTCTTAAATCCGGACATGGCCGGACATAGAGGGGGAGGGGGGTGCTTTTTCCACAAAATACCCGGACATCCTTTATGGATGACCCCAAAGCAAGCAGCCCACAGGCGGTGTAGAGCAGTGCAGAATCCAACAAGGGTGCTGCTTACAAGCACTATATTGCTTAACATTTCTTGCCACAGGTAAGTACGGCCGAGATGCTCCTGACGAACGGCCAGGCTGATTCGTTCGCGGTCTCCACCGTGCCCTTCATCCTGTTAGAGTTCATGCCCTTCTGCTTCATCGGGCAGCAGCTCGAGGACAGCAGCGAAAGCGTCGCTTGGCAGGCTTACCAGGTGCGTGGAACGCAACTCGCGCTGCGAGTAACATTGTTTGGTAAAGGGGGATGTGTTCGTTTTGTCTGCAAAGGGCCGAACATTCTTTTGATTGAATGCTTGCAGGGCCCGTGGCTCGAAGAGACCTGCGCTGTTCGCCGGAGCAGGCTTCTGATCATTTCATCTGCAGCCCGTCCCGCCTACTTCGGCTTGCGGGTATCTATCTATTCGGTTCAGAATAGGCAACCTCATTGTTGATGAATGTTGTGTTCCAAGGCAGTCGTTTGGGCTGGAGCTATTAACTATCGTGGCACTTGTAATTTGAAAATGGGGGGACTAGTTCCCATAGCTGTAAGGGAGAAAGGAATTTCTTTTGGCATTTAAGAAGATAACGAGCCCACGTCATTTCGTCTGTTCAGGGTTTGATGCGGCTTAATAGATCGTCGTTTCTGGACGCACTCCGAGTTTGGTTCAATTATCTCCAAGTACTGCTCAACGTCGGAGGCCATTAAACCATTGGCAGCGACGTAGTCTGTTACCTGTAGTGGCAGAAAAAGAAGAAACCGAATCGCACCAAGCCCTATTTGAAAGGAAATTCTCTAGTATTATTTGTTTACTTCTTACTTTTTTTTTGGGGGGGGGGGCATTGACTATCCGCCGATAACGGCCAGGCGAAACCCATACCTCGATTACCCCAGGGTTCTACTTTGAACCATATTCTTCTTGTAATATACCAGTCAATGTCGCCTCAGGGGCGCCGCAGCTCAAGTAGTTTCTTAGATAATGTCAATTGGTCTTTGATTTAAAAGTCGTCTGTCGGCTTGAGTGGGTGGAGGCTAGGCGTGGAGGTGAACTCGAGTGATGCGAGGTGGGGCTTGGGTAGGCTGGACTAGGATGAGCTAGGCTAGGCAAGGGTAGAGCGGGACTGGATAGTGTCAGATACGTTCAGCTGTTCGAGCGTAGCTGCGTCCGGACTGACAGGCGATGTTCAAGTATAACTCCGATAGTGATGGGTCGGGTTGGGCTGTACTCGACAAATCTTCTGTCTCTTTCCACTCATAAAATCCAAGTGAGTGCAAGAGAGACGGAAGACGCTCGGGTTCAGCCCAACCCGACCGATCCGAAACACTGCTCTCCGAATCCAATCAAATTTTGAAGGCAAGAAACAATAAATTTTGCTGAAAATTCTCCGGCCAATATTTGCACATAGTAAAGGTCTACCAACCCTTAACATTTGATTCGATTTGGAGGGTTACACTTGTGAACATCCCCTTGTGAGAGGGCGTCGTGGCCCCGCAGGGTCCCACTCGTAGGGTGACAGTCGCCGACAGGTCAAGGTAGGTGTACGCCAGGTGGAGGGTGGAACAGTGATTCACGACTTAAGGCTGTTCCGCCACGACCATTTAAACATAGTACGGGCATAAAATGCCATCTATAAAACAGGGAAACGGGTCGTAAAATTGGGGACAGCAACAAAAGTCAGTTGTACGCGCGACCGCGAAGAATCCGGACGGTGCTGAAGAGATGGAGCAGCGAAATACGTAATCCATGTCATGTAAATTTATTGTCATTACATACGAACATATATACATACAAACAAGTTGCTGGCCGATACCGTTATTCTTCGGGGCGGATGAAGACTGCAGTTGTCCACTGTTATGGCTACTCAGCCCAAACACAACCACCCTCCGGCGTAGGAACGGTGCAGGTCCCCGTGTGGCTGGCGCACTCCCACTCAGGTGAAGCTGCGCGGGTTCCTAGCTGCCGGCGTGTCCCCCGTGGTGAAGTACCTGTCGTACACATCCTGCCAGAAGCGCATCCCCACACCCTGCAGCTCTTCCCGCACCACGAGGTCCTTGCCGATGTCCAGGTAGGGGAAGGGCGCCGCCATGTGGTCGGGCAGCAGCGGCCAACGCACGCCCCGCAGCTCCGGCTCGGGCTCGTGGTCCGGAGTTGGGTCGCTGTACACGAAGACCCAAGATCTTCTCAATAGACTGTTTCAACGATACTCGAAAACGGAAGCAGTGGCGCCAAGAAGGGGGTCACGGTGCACCATTAATCCAAATAGGGAGGGAGGCTAGAGGGAGGGAAAAGAGGGGGGAAAGGAAGATCAATCATTAGTTTCAGTGACACGCGCGTTATAAATATAAATAAGCCAATTCAGATAGCAGTGGGGAGAAATATTAGGGAGGTTTTTGGCACAATACTGAGGGAGGTGAGAGCACTTGTTGCACCGTCCCCAATGTGTCTTGGCGCCATTGAACGGAAGTAGAATAATAATACATACAGAGCGGGAGTGGGCACTATGAGACATTGCACAGCGAACAGCATCTCTACCGAAAATCGCCATTCGATGTCTCATATAGAGCTGTGCGGTTAACCGGTTAATAACCGGTTATTTTCAATAACCGGTGACCCGAGGTTTTTTTTCTGAATAACCGGTTAATGCACAACCGGTTACAGAATTGACCGGTTAACCGGTTGAAACCGGTTATTAATTTATAACCGGTTGTAACCTGCTAAGGAAAGTAAACGATCGAAAACGGTGCGAGTTGAATTAACCGGTTGAATTGGGACTTGGGACTGGCGGTCTGGTAGTAGGGTAGGAGCTGGGCTAGGCTCGGGCTCGTACTCCTGCTCGCTGCGCCCGTCTCTTTCGCCGCGACAGTGCCGTGCCGTGCTGCCGGCCGAGCCGAGAGCCGAGTGCCCGCCGCCGCCTGCCTGGCCGCCGCCCGCCACTTTTCTGCCTCACCCCTGAGGGGTGGTTTGTAGCAGTCATGTCCATAAGAAAGCGTGTCCCGGCCATGAGAAGGCAATCCTTTTTTAGGCACGGAGTGAAACGGAGTTGCCTTATCGTCTCACCCCGAACTAGACTTTTTTTTTCTATGAAGCAAGTACTCTTATGGTAAAATTGAAACGACATAAAATTTCAAAAATCTGTCTTACAAAATTGTGCGTATCATTGCCACAAAGACGTCTGTCAAGTTTTCACATTCGAAAAACATCGCAAACTCGCAAAAAAAACGTTTTGAAATTCAGCTTTCTCACTCCACCCACATTGGAGAGAAAGGGATGGAGCTAGCCTGGTTCGGCTCGTCAGCTGGCTGTCTCCGTCATCTATCCTTTTCCATTCTACGGAAGAAAGCATGCCTTCCTCCTTTTTTGTGAAGCAGCCCACATTGTTGATGTGCCGAGCCGAGCCGGGGCAGGCCGGGGCCCCGAGCCACAGAGGAGTCCCCCGGTGCCGGCGGCAACAGTGCGACCGCCTCGCAGGAGAGTTAGGCCCGCCCCGCGCATGAGAATGTGAGCGGTCCGCTACCTTCAAGCTCTACTCTAAACCTACCGTCTTCCACTCAAAGGAAATTCAAACCGCGCCACAACTTAGACGACGCCCGAAAAAAATCCTTATCCAAATTTTAACAAGGCTGAAGTTAAATTTAAATGAAATTTAAACTAAATTCAGATAAAATTTAAACCTACTTTACATCAAATTTAATTCTGAATTTCAATCAAAATTTAATTTTACTCGAATCAAACCTAAATTAAACTTGAATCAAATTGTTAATTATTAATTTAATATGCTTCCGTACACTCCGGGACTACCAGTATCTCACGAAGTGGGATAGTATTTTTTCTTTTCTTTTGATCTCTGTAAAGAAAACCTATGTATGTATACAATATATTGTTCTGAATTATATAACGTCTTATTTGCCATTTCCACGTTTTAATTTAAAGTAACCGGTTATTTCAAATTAACCGGTTACGTTGAACTAGCCGGTTAATTCCAAATAACCAGTGTAAACAAAATAACCGCTAACCGGTTATAACCGCGGTTATTCCAATGACCGATAACCGGTTATGAAATGTAATAACCGCACAGCTCTACATCCAGCCACTCGTCTATCTCGCAGTCATCCTGATCGACCCGGTGCTGGATAGCCGCGGACTGCGCACGACCCTGTCCTCGAACCGGGCGGCCAAGGACGCTCAGCGCGTCCTGCAGCCGGAACACGGCCTCGTGCTTCTCTATGGTGCCGTCCGGTGTGGAACGGACTAATGCCAGGAGGACGGACAAGTCCTTCCGTACTGTGTGGGCTGACAGACCGGCGCGCATGAACAGGTATTGTTTCAGAAGAGCTCCGTCCGTCAGCATCCATTCCTCTGGCTCGTCAGCGTTGGCGCAGAACGCCAGCTGGGCTAGCAGGCGTCTTGCAGCCCGCTCCCTTCCCTCGCCCAGCGGCAGGCCGGACACCAGTTTATGGGTTTTAGCTACTGGCTTAATAGACGTTTTGGAACAGGGCTCTTTTTCGGGAGCCGGCTGCACTGGAGAGTCCTGGCCGTCAAGAAGACATTCGTTCGCGGGCGTCGGCGAAGGTTCAGGAGCTGTTCTTCGTGTCTTTTCAACCTGATATGGCTGGAGAGACAAGCCAGTAACAATGCTGAAGCCAAGCATCCTTAGCCCCGTGACTAGCCTGCTCTCCACTTTGGCGTACTCGTCGAAACGAGCAGCAAGGCTTTGCGGCGTCGCCAGAAGTGGGTGCATCTGCCGCAGGAGCTTGGACACGTCCGCAGCCCGCCATTTCAGATAACTTAACTGTTCTGCGTGGTGTTCTCTTAGGTGTGCTGTTAGGCGATCCGTCCGGAAACGCCTACTGCAGCCAGGGCACAGAACCCTTTAAGGAACAAGAATGAGCACGAATTAACGTGAGTACTTAACGTTTCTGAGTTAAGCGTTCTTAATGACTATTCGGGTAAAATAAAATGTGTTTTCAGGTAATTGATTGTTTATTTTTCTATACACAAAGGAAAAAGGTGACTGCAGTCTTACTAGCTACCTAGATAAATATACATTTTTATATAGAGAAAATGAAAAATACTTTAAAACGCATATTTATCGAAAATCGACTTCACAGAAGCCAGCCGAAGAGCAGCACTTAACCTATGATAACAACAATTGACAATTACAAGCTATACAATTATTCAACTGTTTCAATGTACAGCGCGAATTCTGCACCTATATTTTTCAAAGTTTTAATACTAGCCTCAGACTTAACAAATTTTACAGCTTTTTCTACTGATAGTTCGTTATTTCTTATGAGTCTGGCCAAGTACTGAAAAGTGCTGGTTTTTAAAATACTTGTGAAGGCATCCAAAATCTTGTTATACCATACATCAGAAAGCTCAAAGTCGGGGCTAAGTTTGGGAGCTGTTACAAGCGCATGGACCACTTGATGAGTTGGCAGGGGCTGTGTGGGGGATCTTATGGGAAAAAGCCTCTTAATGTTTTTCAGTGCGAACTTGCCTGCAGCGGAATTGTTCTTTACGAGCATGGACGCCTTATAGGCCTTAACGTCCTCGCTGGTCTTCCGTGCAACGTAACTTTTATTGGCAGTTTCCCTCATGTGGTTCTGCTTCTTTGCAACCAGATCGAACACGTCGTCAGGGTGGTTTTCTTTGGCCTCGGTTGTGACCGAGCGCCTGACTGACCGACTAGTATAGAGGGGGGCGTCCTCCCCCAAATGAACCCTTCCCCACTCCTGGATGTCTTTGTAAATATTGCGGACGGGCTCGTCATCAAGACCAACTAAAAGAATGGGTGAGGTGAAGCCCACATTCTGCATCTCTATTCTGAGGGTCAGGAACTCTGCAAAGAGTGCGGCCTCATCTTCGTCCAAGAACACAGTCAGGTCACCATAGTGTTTTGCGTTTTTGTGGTTCTTCACCTTAACTACATACAACCCCGAATCTGCGTCGATCTGTGAGTCCCTGAGCTCACTCATTGTTAATGTAGTTGGAACCCCACCCCTTTCCGACTTGTGCACTAGCACGCACGCGAGATAGCGCACATCTTGATTGTAGGACTTTGCTACCTCCTCGTCGTACCTATTATTTTTCTTCTCCCACTTTTCGGCGCAGGTGGTGTGAGTGCGAAGCGCTGCAATGCTCTTCTTTACACCTTCTACTCGCGTCTTGCTGAAGTACTGGTCATAACTGAAAGCAACAAAAAACTGGAAAAATCAGACCAGATGACGGCAATTTGTGCCAAGGCCGTGTCAAGGTCAGCTGGATCCTTTGGGAAGAGCGCTAGAAATAACAAAAAAAAATATTTCATTGTGACGCAGCTCGTGCGGTAGAATTCACATTAACAGGATTCTTACAATGACTCCGCAGTCGCCCCGCTCCATCCACTCCGCTGCCACCTGCAGACCATTTCAATAATTGCTCCATTTGTTTTTTGAAGTTTTCACGCGATGAACTTTTCAGGTCACTTAGAAAGAGATTATTTATGAACTTCTGGTGCAGCTCAGGGTACCTCAGAGCGTCCCAGCAGTCTCTCTTGACTTGCACCCTCTTTTCACAAAAACCAATTATGCGAGATATATACCCTCTCGCATTACTGACAGTCTTCTTCTTATCAGTAGCTTTTTGCGTGATGATAGTTTTCACCTCGCAAAACATCTTAAGCAATCCGTGATCATCGGCGCAGTGCTCCTTGAGGCCCAGGTCCTTCAGCGATGGCTTCTCAATACATTCAGAGCTCTGAAGTTCTTGCGGGTCGTCGACCTCTTCTTCAGCAGCAACTGATACACGGATGGGGCGCTCTTCTAGCGAAACCTATAGAAACAAGATCGAAAAAAATTATGGATTTAGTCCCGTGTTTCCAATTTGACGTTCGCTTCACTTTGCATAGCCACAGTAAACTTACTTTCTTAGAAACGAAGACTGCGATTCGGTTTTCGGTCAGAAAGTCCCGCATTCGGATCAATAAGCTTTTTGATGTGCACTCCGTAGGAAAAGCCTTTTTAAAACTCTCCATCGGTACTGCAAGTGCCACCTTGGTTTCCCGTGTTTGATATTTTTTAAATTCCTTCTCAGAGAACCGCTTGGTCGCAGCGATGCGACCCTCATCAGGAGTCCCGTGCCGTTCATAGTAGTGCCGTTTAAGCTTCTGCACAAAATGGAAGCTGTCACGGCACTCCGGATGTAGGCACCGTGATGGCAAAACTGCACCTCTTTTAATAACTGGCAGGTTTTGATTAAGGAAATTGTCATCCTGAGAACAAGTAAACCGCTTTTGTGTATTCAAAACAATGGTACATGTTTTTTAATTATATGCGTTTTGATTTAATACTTACGGATGTCATCGACGGTCCGGGGCCAGGGTTGGGTCTGGCAGCCCGTGGCCGAGCAGGCTCCGCCATTTCCTGGTCTCCAGCTTCAGCAGGATCCAGCGCCGAAAAAGCCACGGCAGGCGGTGCAGATGTCACGGTACCTAGCTTCTGAAAAATGTTTGTCCTCGGCTGCTTCACAGCAGGTGACACAACCTCAAAAGCATCCTGGAGGAGAAAAAAATTGTAATATACTCATTTGTTTCCGTAGTTTATTTCAATTTTAGACTTACAGGTGCTGATGAAGGTCCTGGCTGGGGGGAGCTGAAATTTCTGGGCAGACTCTCCCCACTAGCCTGCGGCACGCAGCCCGATGGTCCCAGAAACTCTTCATTCTTTAAGAAATAGTGGCACTATATTTACCGTCGTCCCTCTAATTTGCACACACCATTGACGTACACGACTTACATCTGTCCCGCCGTCTGACGTGTCTTCAGAGCACCCATCACTTTCACCCTCTTTCCAGGAGCCATCCCTCAAGTCTCCGATTTCATCATCGGATGTGCGGCTTTCCTAAAATACAAAGATGTGAATTAGTTTACGACATAAAATACTTTGAAAAGACCATATATATATATATATATATATATATATATATATATATATATATATATATATATATATATATATATATATATATATATATATATATATATATATATGTATAGGTGTGAACGAGCCCAACGGCAGGTTTGCCAAACAGCATGGCGCCGAGCGAAAAAGTACTCGTTTGACGTACGGCTAGAAACGGAAACTTGTCGTTTTTTAAATTTCGCATCTAAAATGTTCAAAAGTAGCGTTCAAAACATTTAGAAATAGCATACTATGCATGCCAACCTTCTTTTTCAAACGCCAATTCACTAGAAATGTCAATTTTCAAGTGTCTAGCCGTCAAACCGTGACGTCTCTGGTTTGAAGTCTATACTCGTTTGAAGGATGGAAACTAGCGGTTTGCCAGGACTCAGGACAAACTCAACAGTATCTACCTTAGTGGCGTCAGTGGACGTCCGTCAAACCGGTACGGGAACTGCGGTACCGCAAGCCGGGTGTGTGGTGTTGCAAGCAGCTCTTCGTAGTCTTTGTTCACAGTCGATCTTTCAGAAAATATTCTATCCTCTAAAAAGAACTGCAAAGACAGCGGTGGAGCCGTGAAAGAAAAAAAGATTTGGCCCTTAAAAGGGCCGTTTTGAGTTACTCGGCAGGCCGGGTTAGGGACTGCGTGGTAAAGAGGCTGGCGCAGGTGCGGCAGGAGCAGCATGGTCTTCTGCTCTCTGCGCGCTTTCGGCTGCCTCGGCCACTAGACTGAACAGCCTCGCTAGCATTCTGAACCTTCGAGGTTCTACGTCCAGATGTGCCATCAAGTGCTGCGCTAGTCTCTGCTGAAGCAACCCGCAGATGGGGCAGTGTGCAAGGGACGGCTTGTCTACTGCCCATCGCACAAATTTGTTGTCAGCCATCGTGACGGAGATGCGCAGTGTCGCGATGCAGAAGACGGAATGAAGCCCGATGCGATTTGTGCGCGGTATTTATGTGTTTCTGGTGTACCGCGTGCGCCCCCAATAGCATCGCAGCATTTGTGCGCGGACAATCGGCGCATTCCCATTTGTCAGAGGTTTACGCGGGAAGCCTACTTTAAATTGAAATAAAAGACCCTCAAACAAGGACTTTTAAAAACGGAGTCAAACTCGTAACCAAACCGGATCGCGCGTCCTCGGTTTGACGGTCGCTCGTTCTGGGCGTCCCGTGTTTGACGGACGTGGCGCGTCCGGGTTTCGCGGACGTCCGACAAGGTAGAAACACTACATTACATGCAAAGGACTAAGTATTAGTCAAAGCTCAGGGGTACGTGACATAATTGTTGCCGGTACCTGAGCGCGACGCCACTTGTTACCCGTGGAGTCGGACCCCCGAACCGCTAGAAATCGTCGAGAAAATCCCAAATTTCCACCTGGAAAGCCGCATGCACGCGACCTCAAAGTGCCGCCCAGAGCGAAAAATAGCCGTCTCATAAGCGGCATGGGCACCGACAAAAGCCGAACATTTTCGATAACAATATGTTCTTCTTTCTTTGGATAATTTGTTCCGCAGCCTGTTAACGGCCAATGAGTCATTGTATGTTGTGTTGAATTTCGGGGAGCTTTCTCGTTTAAGTCCCGCCCGAAAACCGAACATTTTCCCTAACGATATGTTCCGCCATCTTTGGATATGTTGTTCCGGGGCTTATAAACGGCCATTTAGTCATTGTATGTTCTGTTGAATTTTTGGGAGCTTTCTTGTCTAAGTCCCGCCCGAAAACCGAACTTTTGCCATGAAAATATGTTCCGCCATCTTTGGATATGTTGTTCCCTAGTGCATGAGACTGCTTTTGGTCTGTTTCCCTAATTGGGACCGGATCCGACGGCGTTTTCTATCCAAAGCACAAGCAGCACGTTACCTACCCAAGCCCAAAGATAAGCTCTTAACTCTAACCTCCTCCAGCCTCAGGTAGCCTTTTCCGAAGCGCATCGCATTCCGCAAACTACTGCAGCATAACCGTGAGGGCGCAGGAAAGCTCGCCGTTTATTACTCTCCGCTTCCACGCCCCCACTGTAGACTTAGCGTATTGCTAGGAATGGCCACTGCCACGTCGAGAAAGTATTACCACGTACATTTTGATTTTAGCCCTCTGTAAATCGATCTTTCCCATAGTTACCAAAAATACTGGTAGCTTACCAATCTTTCCCTAACTTACCGTCAGATCGAATCTGACCGGTATTTTTAAATTCCTACACCGAAAGCACAGTTTTAACCACTGCAAGATTTCCAGCCTCAATCAATTTATTTCATTGCCAACGACTCAAAGTTATGGACTGGTGACGTCTTCTGTCGCAAGTTGAGCAGCATCTGCATGAAGCTGAACAACGAGCGCAGGGCGTTGCCGCAGGCCCTGCGGTCGAGCGCCCCGAAGCCGTCCGCCTGGAGCTGGCCGGAGCTGCTGCCGTTGTCGGCCGCTGCCATTAGCGTCAGCCGCAGCCGCTGCGCCCCTGGGGAGAGAAGTCAAAATCGTGCGGTCAGGCCGAGCGCGAGTTGCCCGGCTGCGTTCGAAACTTTGCGCGAAACATGCCTGACCGTAGCCAGTCGAGGGATCGGTTACGTTCGGGTTCGAACACAGTCGAGCAACGGCATTGCCGCCCTACCCCCGTTAGATTCCGCGGGGTGTACGAAAGTAGAGGAGGGCAGGGAGAAACAGAAAATGGAAGAGGAAAGGGAGAGAAGAGGAATAATTGGGGGGGGGGGGGGGGGGTCTGCGACAGTTTGGGCTACATGGCCCAGCGCATGCGCAGGATCCCCAAATCGCTTCACATAGTCGCATAGTCATTAACGTGTAAAACATGTTTTAAATGTTTGAAAACACCACCTGTGACCTGGTTTATTTTTCTCGTTGCTGGAGCACAGGCATTAGCGAGTTGGCATTTTCAAATAGGCTGAACTTGGCATTCTTTCTTGAAACTTGGATCCGCTTTTGCGATGAATTGAAATTTTCTCAAGATCCGGTCTGAGTTGGAGCGGAATACCCTTTCGTATTTATTCCGCGAAACACTCTCTAGGAACAGAAAGTGGCAGTTTTGGAAGAGGAATATGCTTTAATCTGCTTCGTTTGGGCCCAACGTTTACAAAAAATGATAATAAATAAACAACCTGGCCCGTCCCTTCGTTCGGAACTGGTTCCGCTCCGCTCCACCGCCACCTGGGTTCGACACCGGGACTTAACGCTGTTTAAAAAAAATCAGTACTATGCGGTACAGCGACAACCGTACAACGAACTATCTGAACAACTTCGTAGATATTTTCGTACATAATAATGTACAATACTGTACACAGTAATTAAATGTGTCCCCCTTAATCCGGGCCTCTTTTAACGGAGCCACATTTACCCCACATTTACCCACATAAGTGCCAGCGACGGTGCAGAGGCGTGCACAAAGCCGGCACTCGGAGGGGGCGGCCCAGGTATTGTTGCCTACCTACAGGCAGAAAAGGACGTGGGTTGCCTACATTACAGGCGCCCTTCAGGCACCAACTGGGCTCCGCGGAGTGGAGGGGGGGGGGGGGGGGCTGTGCACGCCTCTGCAAAGCCGACAGGAAAGAGCGCGCTACAAAGCTGCAAACCATCGCGTGACCGCTAGTGGACCGAATTATTCAGACGTCGCTGTTCTTTGATCGTTTGCCGAACGTCGAGACACAGACGGTGCCGCGAAAGCCAAGTCCCGCGATAATGATTTCGTACGGTTTCAACGTGATACACAGTAATTGCTTATGTACATTTTTAAGTTCATAGCGTGTGTAAAACTGCGTCTATACATCAGCCTTAAGAATGAAAATTGTCTGGAACTACGACGGTTTATTTACTAAGTAATGCACAAATTTGGCTTATGTAGAGTTTCGTACTTAAATTCAAAAGAATTCGCACATAGACTACATGCATTTTTGTGCACTCATAACTATGTACAAATTAAATTGTACATATGTTATTGTAGAAATGTAACATATGTTTGTTAAAATTCTTACATAATATGAAAAAAATCGTACATAAGCCATGAGTGCACAGAATTTCATGCAGTTATGTACAAAATTCTCCACAGCCAATCAGTGTGTATGCGGCCTACGATTGAGTTCCACGACTCTTAATAGTGATAACGCAGCGCCTTCTAAAACGAAAAGCCATTTAACATCCACAGAAACGTGTTGTGTACAATTTTTTTCTGTGATTATGGATAAACATGTTTGTACACAAGCCATTATGTCCAAATTAGAGCATAAATACGGACAATGTCGTACATAATTATGAACAAATTCGGCTTGTGTACAACTTTGTACATAATTACGTATAAATGTGTACGTTTACTATGTGCGTTTCTACACATCCATAACTTTATCCAAAAACATTTTGTACACCCTTTCGTAAAAATTGTACACAACACGTTTCTGTGTCCAAATTTGAACTTTCTCCGTCCACGATAAATCAAAGCACACCTAGATTTTTCTTTCCGCGGCTTTTGCAAGTGATTTTCCCCGCTTCTTTTCGGGCTGCATTGGCTCGCTGCGTTGTGGTTCGTTTCTGTGATGAGCCCACCTGTTGCGGATGCGGAAATGATGATAAACGTGCACGCCAACCCAAATGGAATAAGGGGGCCGGGTCAAGGTCTGAGTCACCCCATGGAAAAGCGGGTCGTAGTCGAGTCGGTGCTGAGATTCAAAGGCTATCAACATCTGTGCGGAGAACAGGACCTCGGCAAAACTCCAACATAAACCCGCTTCATACGATACACAAGGTACACGTGGTATTTTTTTGAAGGCTTCACGCCATTATGGAAGCTCATGTCTACAAAATTCGAAGCCAAAGTCGTATTTGAAATAATTTTACTACTGTCCACTAGTGAACAAGAATGTCCTGTCGGAAACGTATGAGGAAATAGATGGGCTGCTCGGAATTTCCAACGGTGTTATGTTGTTCCTACGAAGTTGTAACATTTGCCGCACATTCTTTTCGACGGCTTTATGACTTCTTATAACAGGCTTTAAGACGCGGGGTAATAGCACTGGACTGCTTTCCATGTAAACCGAGGGGGACAATTCCTTGCTCGCCTACAGTAGACAGACCTCGGGTAGTCGAGGTAACGGAGTAATCCGGACAACTCATGGTAGTCCTAGTAATCCAGGACCTCCAAGCCCGGGTTACGCGTGCACTGTTAAAAATATATTGGCAATTCCTGAAGTCTTCCAGAAAATTTTTTACCTCCTTCGTTTTTTCCCAACGTAGGACAGATTGAGATTGGCTGTGCTGGGAGCAAAACTCTAAAGCAGAACCAATAGAGGACCTTCCTCAACAGCCACACTATCACCTCAAAGTATCGCACAGATCCCGGGACAAGTGTATTTATCCGGCGAATTCCTGAAGGTTCTCTGGAAATTCACATAGGACAGTCGGAAATAAAATTACCAACTGATCCTTCGTGATTTCCCAGACTTTAAGAAAGTAATAGTCCGACAAATACGTTTTTTTTTCGACTGGTTTCCCCGTCGGTTTCGACCCAGCTCACAAACCCGATCAAAACTTTAACGTGCAGGTTTTACAAGATCCTCATTCAAAAACTTGATCCGTCGCTCCGTGAGTTCCAAACTTTGGCTTAACGTATTTTCGGATCTTGTTGGTGCTGCGAATGCATGTTTTCTCTACAATACATATGCACTAAATTACTGTGCACCAGGGATTTAAAAATACCGGTCAGATTCAATCTGACGGTAAGTTACGGAAAGATTGGTAAGTTACCGGTATTTTTGGTAATAATGGGAAAGATTGATTTACAGCGGGTTTATATCAAAATAGTATGTGTTAATACTTTCTTGACGTGGCAGTGGTCATTCCCAGCAATACTTGAAGTGCTGAGACACTGTTTAAACGATTCATGAAAAGAAAAAAGCGACTGTTTCAAAGTTATGGATTGTACTTCCCTATGGCGGCACTCCAGCTGAAAGTTAAATAAATGTTTCAAAGTGATTGATTTCGCAAAACAACTCTTTCAGGGCGCGATTTAGGGTGAATTTAGTTCATAGAAATGGTAGTAACCAGAAAAAGTAAACTTTTCATCACTTTGAACAACCAACACAGCTGACTTACTGAGTTTGAAGGGTCTGAAAATTACCGAAAAATACCACATTTTCCGAGGTTGGGTAATATTACCGTAAGTAACGGTAACTTACCGAATCTTATCGGTAATATTACCGGCCTCTGAATCCCTACTGTGCACGATTTCGAACATAATTATGTACCTTTTTAAGCATCCATAATTATGAACATGTACCACTTATCTATAATTTTGTATGAAATTGTACGGAAGGGTGTGAGAAACGTTTTTGTACATAATTATGGATGTGTGAAAACGCAAATAGTAAACGTACGAATGTATACGTAATTATGTACAAAATTGTACACAATCTGAATTCGTACGTAATTATGCACTAACTTGTACATAATGGCTTGTGTACAAACATGTCGATCCATAATTACGTGCAAAAATATTGCACAGAACATGTTACTGTGTACCGGTTCCTCCTCGTTAACGAGTATTCAAATACATGAGTCCAGTTACTTTCACGCAAAATTACTGTGCACAATTTTGTACATAATTATGTACGTTTTTAAACCTCCATAATTGCGTACAAATTTATCCATAATTATGTACGAATTCATCCATAATTATGTATGAATTTGTACGCAAGGGTGTACGAATAGTTTTTGTGCATAATTATGGATGCGTAAAAACGCACATAGTAAACGTACGAATTCATTCGTAATTATGTACAAAATTGTACACAAGCTGGATTTGTACATAATTATGTACGAAATTGTGCATAATTATGCAGTAATTTGTACATAATGGCTTGTGTACAAACATGTTTATCCATAATTAAGTACAAAAAAATTGTACACAACACGTTGCCGTGATTCCTTCCCGCCGGGACACATGTTTAAACGTCGAGGACGTTTCAGTAGTTGCGCGGTCCACGCCATTATGTTGGGCGTCGTCTCGGCCCTCTGCATCGCCATCTTGGTTTCGGTGATGGCGGAGGCAGCCGATTTCTGGGGGCCCGGGGCACAGGCTGCCGTGCAGGTTGCCAAGGACTTCTTCGCAGTTCGCGGCGTTGACGTTGTCGTGGTGGTTGTCTCACCGAACAACGGTGAGTTGGTGGGATCGTCAACATACTAAATTACTATGTACAATTTTGTGCATAATTTTATACGCTTTTAGCATCCATAACTATGTACGAGTTCATCCATAATCATGGATTTGGATATGGATTTGAACACACAGTGTACAATTTTGTATGCAAGGGTGTATGAATATTTTTGTAATAATAACGGATTAAAACGCACATAGTAAACGTACGTACTTATGTACAAAATTGTGTACAAGCCGAAGTTGTACATACTTATGTACGAAATTGTACGTAATTATGCACCGATTTGTTCATAATGGCTTGTACGAACATGTTTATCCATAAGTACCTACCAATAAATTGTACACAACACGTTACTTTGCGTTAATGTGTGTGCACCTCGTATGACTGAAAAAATGCGTCCGAGAGCACGTCGCGCCTGCTTACGACAGAGGAGGGGTCATCCGCACAATCAGGGCCCGGTGTCTTCCGCGCCATCGCTGCCGACGGCCGCTTCCAGGCCTCTTATCCGACCGGGGACGCCGGCCCTGAGGACATCCTGGACATGCGGACCACGACGGACGTGGGGGTCATCCTGCGCTGTACGGAAGCACCGATCTGGCTGCACACGGTAACCAGGCACTTGCGCAAGTACGTTTTAGTCCGTCCCGACCCAGTCGCGTTAGACACGGCCAGGAGCCGGGAAACGGGTGATTCACTCTGATTTGACCAGTAGTGTACCCTAACTGGTCCAAGTGAACACTGTCTTTGGTTTCGAATCCTCACCATCGTGCACACTAAATGACTGTGTACAATTTTGTACATAATTATGTACAACTTTAAGCATTATCATGGATACCGGCTTATTGAAAGGCATGTTTAACAAATCTTTAAGAGGTTTAAGAGGCTTTAAGAGGGTCTGTAGGTTCAGCTGGAATGCATAAAGCGGTGTGACAATAAAAGTAATTGTAAATACCTAAAACTAGTTTGAACCAATTTAACTAGCATGATTTGTCAATGATTATGGCAATGCAGAAATTTAAACAAAGATATACGATAATAAGATATTTGCAGCAAGTTCATGAATGGCGCAATGCTAAACATAGGCAGTAACAAACCTCACATATACATAATATAATAATATATAATAACTCTTTTGCAACGGTCACTAACCAATACTATGATACTGAAATATACTGTAGAGGTTTTGCCCTGGGGTTGGCAGTGCCTAAAGCTGGTGCCTTTCGGTGGGCCTGTGTTGGTGGTACCGCGCGTTAGTTGCCCTTGACAACCACTACTAAAGGTGGATTTAGTTTCTGACGATGATCATGAAGCTGATCGCTATGTGTTGTTGTTTTGGGTGCGTTCTCTGTCTGGACACCTCGAAAACGGGCAGATTCGGGCTGTTATAGCTCCATGCAGACCGTCAGAGCGCGCTTACTATCGCGCGAACGCCGAGCGCGAAAAGTGAGAACATTCAAACGATTTATACTAAAATAGAATGAGTTGTGACGCGATGGCCCTCCCACGGGTGAAGCACGTCGTAGGAAGTACCTTCGTTTTTATTGTTACTGCATATCAACGCAAAGAGGCACGGAAGTAATCGCGCGCATTATACAACCCAAAGTTCGTAACCGAATGAAGTGCAGGAAAGGACAAGGAGGGGGGGGGGGGGTATTTCTAGCCTCCTCTGAGGTCACAGGTGACAGGGAATCCCCCTTCCTCCCTCAACCCTCGCTCCCCCGGCTATCAACGCAGTCGAATGGATCAGTTGCGTGAGTGTTTCCGTGCTACACGCCAGAATGGCGAGGAGGCGGCTGGTGCGCCTGGCGCTACTACAGTGTCTTCTGAGGCGGAAGTATTTTCATGAAGATGGCTATGTGGAAGTGCCTCATCTTCTTGGAAGTAAGTACTGTTCTTCGCAAGCATTGCCGTTCTCGGGCTGCATGTGATCGGTGGCAGTGGCTCATCTCTGCTTGTTCGCGGCAGCTGACGATCTGCAGCTCCGGAGGCTGATGCTGCTCCGGTTGGTCCGTTTTCGGAATCGCCGGCTTGCTGGCCGCCGCCCCACCTGGCAGAACCGGCCCGGGCACGGCGCGTGGTGCAGACCATGATGACGGCGGATCCGGAGATGTTTTTCGGCTACTTTCAGATGACCCCGGAGTTTATCAATGAACTGCTCGCTCGACTGCGGCCACGCCTCCAAAGGACCCCCAGATCCGGGTACCTCCCACCTGGAAACCGTCTGGCTCTGACGATTCAGTAAGTACCAGTGTCCGGGAGGGGATGTTTGGGGGGGGGGGGGGGGACTGTTCTGTACTTTGTGCGAGTCCGACAGTGAATAGAATAGTTCTTTTCTTTTCACCCGTGCAGCTATCTGGCGTCAGGGTCCTTGATGAAGTACGCGGGAGGGCAGTTCTGCGTTACGCCAAGCACCACATCCGTCGTCATCCGAGAGACTTGCGAGGCCATCCGGGATGAGCTGAAGCCGGAGTTCTTCCCCCCACTGACCGAGGAGCGGCTGGCCAGAGTTATGGAGGAATTCTGGAGTGACTGTCAGTTTCCCAATTGCTTTAGTGCCATGGACGGGCGTCACTGTATGGTCCAGGTAAGCCCCTCTCCCCCACTCCCACCCCACTCCCTCCCTGCTAACTTCTCCTATGGCTGCACTGTAACGATTATTCTCTTCTCCAGAACTTCCCTAATGGCGGGAGCAACTGGTACAACTTCAAGGGCGGGCACAGCATGGTGATGATGGCCGTGTGTGATGCGAGGTCGCCTGCTCCACGTCGATATCGGTGGGAGGGACCGGCGGAGTGACGGCGGACTGTGGGAGATGTCGCCTCTCAAGCGGAGCATCGACCGCCGCTCGCTGCCTCTGCCGCCGCCCCGGACTCTGCCTGGCTGGCCGGTGGCGACGCCCGCCGTGATTGTGGCCGACGCGGCCCTCGGGCCCCACATCATGAAGCCGTTCCCGGGGCAGTTCCTCAGGCAATTTTCAACCACAGGTAAAGGATTGCATGAAGGAGGAATCGTTGGGGTGGGGGAGGGGAAGGACTGGGCCAGAGCCGTCAAGTAAATTTACTGTCTCTGTCCATGCAGGCTATCGAGGGCTAGGCGGGTCGTAGAGAACGTCTTCGGCATCATGACGGCCCGGTGGTGGGTGCTGCGGAGGACATTTGTATCGTCGGAGCGCACGGCGAGGGCCATCATCTGGGCAGTGGCCTGCCTCCACAATCTGCTGGTCCTGAACATGGAAAACATTCCCCCGAACCAACGGTGGTATGATCCAGGCAAACCGGGGGAGGAGGAGGAAGTCCTCACTCGTCCTGAGGAGGAGAGAGAAGAGGACGGAGAAGTCATTCGTCAGCACCTCGTCGACTTCTTCCTGGGGCCTGGCAATGTTCATTGGCAGTGGGAGAACCTGCAAGAGCCCTGACGACTTTTTTTTACATGATGCAGTTCTTGTTCTTTTTAATTTCCTTGTTTTCATTTTCCCCATATTTTTTATATGGTTTCCAGTTAGTTTTTATTTTGGAAAGTTTGGCGAGGGGGAAACCACTCGTGAAATCCTGTGTACAAATTTTGTAAAACCCCTTTCACAGAAGTCACAGAAATGCTGAAGATCAGATTACGTATTTATGGAATCCGCTTGGACCAAAAGCGGCCGCAAAAGCTCAAAATTCAATTAAATAAGGATTGAAGCCCACTGAAATCCCTTGAAATCCAGAAATTTGTGTATAAGTTTTGGTAGAGTGATCGCCCTCTAGAAACGCAGTCTAAGCATGCATTAAAATAAAGTTCTTTATTCGTCAACTTGTTGAATACCATTTTCCTTTCTCCTCCGACATGTGAAAATCGTTTTCTTCTCATAGAATACCGAAAGCTCTGAGAAATATTTGATTCAGGCGTTTAAAGTTAAACTGACTTCGTTTAGACCTCAGCTCAAGATTTGTTCATTTTTCGCTTTGTCTGCGTTGAATTGAAGATAAATTAATTTTTAAGTAAAGGAATGGGAACAGTACAATGAATGCAATATGATTATAAAACTGCATAAACTTTATTATGCAACCACAAAATTGTTACTTTACAACAAAAGAAAGAAACTTGACACTGTAAGCGACAGAAGCACAAAATTATCACATACCAAAAATACAGAAATAAAAAATGAAAAAGAAAACTATTCGCCCTGGTCCTGGCCCTCTTGGTCCATGGCCAGGAGCTCTGGGCCTCGCCGCCGTAGGTAATCCCCCAGCTCGTCCTGGAGTTGGAAGGCCAGGTGGTCCGGGTACCTCGAGAGGCGCTTCGCCAAATTGAGGCACCGAGCCACATTGTGGTCTTGGGGCTTCAGAGGCCGCCGGTGGAGCTCCTCGAGGGTCGCCTCCTCGACGGCGCCGTCCAAGGCTCCGTTGGCGCACCTGAGAACCGCGCGACCACCTCTTGCTCTTGGCCCTGCAGCGGCTCCGGGCAGACGTGGTACAGCCCTGCCACGGCCGAGGCCGGCGCCTGCCGGAGGGACGTTCACGCCCCGGCCGGCCGCAGCGGAGACCTGGGGCGGTCGTTGGCCCAGGACAGCGCCTCGACCACGACCAGCTGGGGCGGCGGTGTCAGGGTTGACGGGGGCGGCAGCGTCGTAGACCGGCTCAGCCCCGTCCTCCGTCGCGTCGCTGTCAGCCCCGCGGCGCTCAGCCCGCTGGCGGTCGCGCTCCTCGTAGCCCCGCTGCAGCATGTACTCCCGGTACCGCCGTCGGTCGCCCTCCAGCATGGCGGCCCCGGGATCCCGCGCTTCTGCTCCTCCAGGAGGCGGTGCATGCTGCTGAGCGGGGCGGCCTGGCTCCGCCGCGGGTTGGCCCTTCTGCTGGAGTGGTTGGGGGCGCCCAGGTCCCGGTGCAGGCTGCTGCTGTTGGGGGCGTACCGGCGCCGGTGTAGGAGCAGGCTGGCGGGGACCTGCTGCCCGGAGGACAAGAACTCTCCCCCCCCCCCCCCCCTGCGGCCGGATCGCAGCCTGTGTCGGCGGACGCAGACCCGTCGCAGCTCTCCGCAGCAGCAGCAGCACCCGCCCCCTGCCGGAGGTGCCTTGCCGGCCTTGCTCGGTAGGCCTTGCCTGCTGTAGGTCGGGGCGGGGCGCTTGTCGGCGGTGAGACTGGTGCCCGGAGCACCAACCACCCGGATGCCGTCGCTGCGTGCCGGGGGAGGGGTGGAAAGTCGAGCCGCGGGGCGCGGCTGCACGACCTCGATGCCGCTCTGCTCCGGCTCCACGGCGGCATAGCCCGCAGGCCCCTGCGTGCCGTCTTCCAGGAGGACCGGCAGCTCCATGGCCGCGGCGAACTGCTGTGCTTCGACCTGGTAACAATCAAGTTCCTTTATTAAGAAAAACTGTGCCGTTAGGGCCTGTTTATAAATGACGACAAGCTTTTCTTGTGGGGGAGACAACATTAGACCAAAAAGCGTTACGTCATTTGTGGATGATCACTCGTTAGGGGCGGTCATAGGAAGGTCGATGTTGAAATTTCAAGTTCGACATATCAGAAAAGTTGGCCCGCCCAACCAAACGACCAAAAACATTTTTTTCTGAATTTTCGGACCACTTCTAGGGGTTCCGCAAGAGCCATTTGTAGTGAGCTTAGGCAACCCGCAAAGCACCACTTTTTCACCTGTCCTGTCTATAAAGTGCGGGAAGACGGTACTTTTTCGGCTTAGTTATGGTAGGGCCTTGTTGGAGAGGTGTCTGGGGAGTGACTGAGGCCGTCAGGTCACGTGGGTTCACTCAATGCTGCCGACGGGGGCTTCCTCGACTCACAGGTAAAATACAGCAACTCTGTTTGTACTACTAAAATCGTGAATCCTCCGCCATTTCTTTATTTTTGGTCGCATCTCGTTTCCGAATGGCTGAGAAACAGAGTTGCTGTATTTTACCTGTGAGTCGAGGAAGCCCCAGTCGGCAGCATTGAGTGAACCCACGTGACCTGACGGCCTCAGTCACTCCCCAGACACCTCTCCAACAAGGCCCTACCATACCTAAGCCGAAAAAGTACCGTCTTCCCGCACTTTATAGACAGGACAGGTGAAAAAGTGGTGCTTTGCGGGTTGCCTAAGCTCACTACAAATGGCTCTTGCGGAACCCCTAGAAGTGGTCCGAAAATTCAGAAAAAAATGTTTTTGGTCGTTTGGTTGGGCGGGCCAACTTTTCTGATATGTCGAACTTGAAATTTCAACATCGACCTTCCTATGACCGCCCCTATCCCTCGTTGCACACGGTCCATCACACTGGCCCGTGCCCTTCCCCCGCACCCTCAGCTGCTACTCACCCCTGCCGAGATTGTCGACGAGTTGTCCTCGTCGTCGTCCACACTCAAGGAGGACTCAAACTTCTCCTCGCCCACATCGGCGTCCAGGAAAGTCAGGTGGTCCGTATACTTGTGGGGCTGTGGCAGATCGGCCACCCCCATCCCACTCCTCCCTCGCCTGCGCCGCAAGTTTTGGGCATACCTCGTTCGGATGCGCTGCCACATCCGGCGGCATTCTCTAGATGAAACGTAAAAACCGGAATGGATAATCGTGATTCAGCCAAACACGGAAAACGGCGCTCACACACGACGCGCCTTATACTTACGATCCTCCGACCAACAGCGGCCCACCTCCATCCACAGCTGCTCCAGATTCCTCCCATTTCTTGTGCCCCTTGTCTCTGGGATCCCAAAGGGGGCGCCTATTTTGCACTAATTTAATAAGTTGCACTTCTGAGGAGTCCGGGACCCCGTCGACGCCCTCGTGGTCCATGCTTCTCGTCGAATGGGTTCAATGTTTTGGGATCGGCCGGAAAGGGTGCGGTCGTTGCAGGTGTACGGGTTGACACCATGTCAAGTCGAGTGGTCATCAGCGGGCACTTCCCCGCGTCAAAAAGTTTTACAGTAACCATCGTCGAGTTTCATGTGCAAATTTTTTGTCGTCATCGTTGTTTTATTTGCACGACGGATTAAAATTATGAAATAAAAATAAAAATAGTGTGTGGCAGTGATTGGTATATTGAGTGTGAGGGGTGCTAATGGCATCGCAGTTATCAGCGGCGAAACGTCGAAAAATATCTCGAACAACTGGACGAGGGCGATGGTGGTTACGGCAGTACCTTTTTAGCGCGCTCTTTTCAATTCTTGTAGCGTTATTCATTTGTTTCCCGACGCTCAGCTGTCGGTGTGCACGCCACGAGACGAGTTGAACGCACCCAAAACAACAACACATAGCGATCAGCTTCACGATCAGCGTCAGAAACTGAATCCACCTTAAGCCTGTATCAATCCTGGAATAGAGCCTGGTTCCTTCCCTGTGATCCGCTCCTTTCATTGCCGGCCAATCCTTACAATACCATCTTAACACATTAGGTAATACCCAAAACAATTCAGTTTAAATTGGGAAGCAAGTATTCAAAACTCAAAGACAATCACATATCGAGAAAGGTGGGGTTAAAGTATCACAGAAAACAATTAAGCATAGAAAAATTACATACATGCAAGGCAATCATTAACTACAAATGAAATATCCAAGTATAAACTTATGAAACAAACAATAACAAATAACACATAGTACCATAATACACACCAAATACCCACAAACAATTTTTACACAAGTAGTTACTCGACCTGAAAGGCATGGTGTAAATAAAACAAGTTAGGCGTACGCCAGACCGCGTCGTGGCGTAACGGGCTTCGCTCATCGAGAATCACTGTTCCGCCACTCCACGCCTTGCGCACGCCTACCTTGGCCTGCCGGCGGCTGTCTTCTGACGAATGAGACCCTGTGGGGCCAATCAAACAGTAGGACGCCCTGCGGGCGTCGCTGTTTCCGGCCGGTCGCAGCTACGCTCCTTTTCTGGCAGCCGGGCGTATCTTTTATTGCCTTTTCGTTATCAATGCCGCTCAACCAGTCCTAACCTACCCTTACCTACCTGAGCCTAACTTACCCAGGCCTCCACTAACCTAACCGAGTGTAACCTACTGGAGTCACTGATCCGGCTCCCACAGACAGGCGCTTGTCGCATACTCACCTCTTCCAACCGGTGGATTTTAAAGTTTAGACCACTTGTGAAAGTTATCTTAGAAACCGCTTAGGCTGCGGTGCCCCCGAGGGGAGGTTGACTCTGGTATGATGCAAGAAAGATGTGGTCCAAATTTGAGCTTTCTATGTCTAGCCGTTCTCGAGAAATCGCGCGGACAGACAAACAGACAAAACTTTTTTGACCCAGTCGGTCCAGGGCTTCGCTATCGCTCGGCCAATAACCTACGGTGCAATTTCCAGTCAGTAACCGTCTCCGTTGGTTTTATATAAATGAAGCGGGTTATGAGGATAAAAACCAAATTTCACACAGGTTGTCAAGCCACTGATGAGGTTTGATTACCCCAACAAAATCAATAAATAGCATCCAAATAAATGGTGCACTTGAAATACAAAGTGAGTTAAAGAATACTTAAGTCTTATACAAGCCAAAGGGGCCACTCCAGGAGGCACGGCACATGTCGCCACCAATGCGGGCCCTCCGGTAGCACTACACTGTAAGAGATTGTCGATTTTGAACGACTTTTTGGAGAAACTAAATTAATTAAGAAAACTTCGTAAAATAACGATATTTTCTTATGCACGAAATCTAGTCATCAGGCATGCGTGATAACCTGAATTGACTTCTTCATAGTTGGGATGGAATGAAGAGAACATATCGCAGCGTTATCTTCGAAAATTAAGGCTATTTGCCCTCTGCACTATGGAAAGGACCTGCAAATTCCTCATGTTTTTCGTTAAAAAACGAAGAAAGCTCCGTAAAATTATTCGTTTAAAAACGAAGGTCTCCAGTTCCCAATCAATCAAACAATATTCGTTTTAAAACGACTGAATATTTTACAGTGTAAATCCGCTCTAAATCGACAGGGGTTAGTGACATTAAAATTATTTTTTTTTATCAATCGATAGCTTAGGCCTTCCTCCACAGCTGCCTCGGCTATACCCACCATTTAAAATTAAAAATGAGCGAGCTAGAGGCTGTGGACGGCAACCGTGCCGCACAAAAACCCCGCCGGCGGCAGGCATAATCGCTCTAGATCGAGTTGGGTGATCGGCAAACCCAAACCAAAATCACCAATCGATAGGTGCGGTCCTCCTCTACAATCGGCTCGCTTACATCCCCATCTAAAGTTAAAACTGTAGGAGCTAGAGCCGGAAAACCGCGCCGCCCCCATAAGCCGCCGCGCGGCAGCCGGACGCTCAGCCTGGAGGTAGGCAGCCGCTGACTGGCCGAAACGGGGCACGATTCGGCGCGCGCTCGGCGCCGGGATGTCGGGCATCATGCTGATACTAAACAATGCCAAATAATACGGCTGAGAATACAAATTGAAGTCACATAACCGTGACCAAAACCACACAGAGAAATTATTCTGATAAACGTTCAGTTGACTGCTGGAAAGCAGGTGCAAACAAACAAACACTGGGCCCAGAGAAAGTGTAATTAAAAATCGACTCACCATGGTGAAGCAGCGTGGTTGTTGTTGTGACTTCGCCTACCCAAAGCCACGCCACACTGACTTTACGTCATGACACTAATAGAGCGTTATCACACACTCAACCACATTTCGGTACGACATAATTTATGCCGCCCACCTTAATATAAATGTGACGTCAGAAAGGAAATAATAATTGATATCACAGAAAATAAACTAGATGATATCACAGAGAGATAATTGACATCACAGATAAGCCCAAGTTAATATCAGGAACTTCACAGAAGCACTATCACAGATTCACTCATCACTTGGTCTTGGCCACTCATTGCGGGATGATGAATGCTGAACTGGTGTGAAGTTTCCGTGACACTTGTTTGGGTTGACATGGTGAACTATGGGCAACGGCGAAGCAGGGGGAGGCAAGAGGTGATGGTTTTAGCCCACGGTCGACACCACGGGGTAACTAGTAGCCCTGCAACACCGTTGGACCTCAGGTTAAAAGCACGTGGGGAGTGCATGGAAAACATAACCTCGGTTTTGGTTCATCCGGGCCTTTCGGGCAGGATGACGAGAGACGGAGCTGATAACAACATGGCTGGTGCGAATGAGTCGATGAACCGGGTTAAAAGATATCAGACGCGGGGTTGCATGACCGTGACCACGCCGCACGTTTCTCGGATTTCGATATCAAACCCGTCCGGCACTCACGTCCGTACAGTTCACTGTAAAAATTTGGGGTAGAAATTTCAAACTTTTTCGGAGTTGCAAAAATTACACCCTGGGGGCTGAAACCATTCAACCTATTGAAAAGGTGCGACGTTAAGGGTTGAAAATAGCACCACAAGAGACGAGGTGATACTCAACCTCCCTATGGGGTTAAATAATTTCAACCATGCCTGAGGGTTGAAATTCAAACCTTGAAGAAAAGTTAAAAAGTTATTGTGGGCCAAATATTTTTCACAAAATGGGATTTTGCACCTACGTGTACGTATAACGATTTTTAACTTGTGACTTTGCTGGGCATCGAACCCGGGACTGTGCCTTTGGGAACCAGCGATTATAACCACTCGGCCACAACGCCAGATGAGAGCCAAGGGTCGAGATCAGACATCTTAAATGCATCCCACCGTGCCGCACAAGCGGCTCGGTATTGACACGAAAAGGTTTAAAATTCAACCTGGACATCTGAAAATCACTGCAGCCTATGAAGGGTTTAAATTTAATCATCCTTGAGGGTACAAGTTTAACTCCTCCAAGTTAAATTTTGAACCACACGGGATAAAACGTGAAAAAGTAAACTAAGCTAGATGACATTTCAACCAGTTCATCGCAAATTTAAGCCCAGCTTTGCAAATTTTCATCCTATGGTGAAATTTCAACCTCTGAGGGTTGTGTTTCAGCCTTTTGTTAGATTTCAACCGTAAAGGTGTACCAGTTTCAACCCTTTAACGGGAAAGGGTTAAAATTTGTACCCCAAATTTTAACAGTGTTTTACGGCTCTCGCTCAACTCCTCTTTTCACTGTAAGGGATTGTCGTTTTTTAACGACTTTTGGGAGAACCTAAATTTATTAAGAAAACTTCGTAATATAACGACATTTTCTTTAGTACGTACCATCAGGCTTATGTGATAAGCTAAATTGACTTCGACATCGTTAGGATTAAATGAAGAAAACATTTTTTATCGTTATCCACTAAAAGTAAGGCATGTGCCTTGTGTACTATGGAAGCGACCTGCAAATTCCTCATGTTTTTCGTTAAAAAACAAAGAAATCTTCGTAAAAATACTCGTTTTAAAAACGAAGGTCTTCAGTTCTCAATTTATCAAAGAATCTTCTTTTTTAAACAACTGATTTTTTTAGAGTGTTTATCAGCTCGAATGGTTTCAATGTTTTGAGCAGGAGCACGGGGAACGATTTTTCAACGCAACGTACCATTGGGTGGTCATCGAAGAAGAGGGCGCGGTTGCGGGCTTGGATGTGCTGCGATGGGACCTGCGTATTGACAGCGAGGTCTTCCGAGTGCAGCAAAGAAACATAAGCGTCGAGGAAACGTGAGGGCTTGTAACTGCAATAGTGTGTACACTAAATGTTAATGTACTATTTTAGTACATTACAATGCACAATACTTGTGCACTTTCTTTACCGTACGTTTATTGTGCATTACAATGTACAGTTTGAAAAATGTTGTGCATTACTATGTAGGAATTTGTACATTTTAATTTACAATGTTGTACATTATAATGCATACTCAGATCTGTACATAACAACGTTCAAAATTGTACATTGACATTTAATGTGTGTCAAGATTTGGGCGCCTGGAGATGCTTCTCTCGGCTACGAGCTCTAGGATTTACATTGCTCGAAGAATGAATTTGTTTTATTTATTTAAGCATAGCTACTGGTGATTTTGTTCGGATTACGTTAAAATAAAGTGTGTATATAATTACAGGATAATTAATAGACGCTGCAGCCTGACATGTCAGTCCGTCAAAACTTGCCTTTTTAGCCCGTCCCGACACGTTTCGGTAGAAAGGAACAAGAGCCGGGCTTATAGTCTGATGCCGACTGTTCGTTCGTTTGTTCGGACGTGTGTACGCTGACTTATCGTTCACGGAGAAAGTTCAAATTTGGAGGATAGATTTCTCTTATGACGTAGATAAACTTGCGCTGGCAACAATTTCCAAAATTTATCTCGTTTCTGTTTTATGAAAATTGTTAGATTTGTGAGGCTAGTGTTGGCCGCTGCATGTGGTGCGCCTGCAAGGCGCACTCCGTCACGAGTCGGGACGGGCTGAGGTTAGCGATTTTAATCGTTACAAAAATAGGTACCACCGGACCCATCTCCAGTGACATGGAGCGGGGGCCGGAGGCCCCCGCAAACGCCAAGCTGGCCAAGTCGTCCTGTCGAATCGAGGTGCCGGTGGAGCGGGGCGGAACTGGCACCGAGGTTCGACGGTGGGACGGGCCAGCTTGTTTAGTTTTAGGGGGGGAGGGGGGGGGGGGGGTCATGAGCTCCGTAACGTGAAACCAACAAATTTGAATTTCAAGGAAAATCCCCGCTCGAAACAAGTACGTCAAAACGACTGTTCAGTCATTCTACTAGATATAGACATGTCTAGACTTGTCTGCGTGCTTCAGTCTTCAATAAGGTATTTCACTGCATCCAAACCGGATCCAAAGAATAACATCATGACGCCGAGAACCTTATCCGTTATGACAAATCGAGGCCGCAGATCTCCGATGCTCCGGCTTTAGTCCGCCATGTTGTATGCCCGTATTTAGTTGTCAGAATGTTACTACCATCCCAATACAAAGGGAAAGAGTCGCAAGGCATAACAAACTCCTCTGTTCAAACATGATTGTGCGCGCTAGCACCTACCGTTGCCTTTAAGGTGGGTTTAGTTTCTGACGCTGATCGTGAAGCTGATCGCTATGTGTTGTTGTTTTGGGTGCGTTCCACTCGTCTCGTGGCGTGCACACCGACAGCTGAGCGTCGGGAAACAAATGAATAACACTACAAGCATTAAAGAGAGCGCGCTATGAAGGTACTGCCGCAACCACCATCATCCTCGTCCATTTGTCCGAGATATTTTTCGACGTTTCGCCGCTGATGACTGCGATGACATTAACACCCCTCACACTCAATATACCAATCACAGCTCCGAAAGTAACTTACCACACACTATTTTAATCTATCGTGCAATAAAGACAGAGAGACGGACAGGCCGCCGCTGCAGGTGTTAACCGGGTTGTGCTCGTGTTGGTCGCGCCGCTCTCGGCTGGCTTTGCCCTTGCAAGGCCACGAGAACGAACTAACTTTAAATAAGCAGAACGCATTCACCTCCTGGGAGCGCTGCGGAGCGCTGTGCGGGGTCGCAGCCCGGCGGGATTAATCCCACGTTTAGAAATGACCCGCCCCCCCCCCCTCCCTCCTTCCCTGCACTTCATTCGTCACGAACTTTCGGTTGTATAATTCGCGCGATAACTTTCGTGTCTTTTTTGCGTTGAAATGCAGTAATAAAAACGAAGGTACTACCTACGACGTGCTTCACCCATGGGAGGGCCATCGCGTCATACCTCATTCTATCTTAGTATAAATAGTTTGAATCTTCTCACTTTCCGCGCTCGGCGTTCACGCGATACAGTCAGCGCGCTCTGGCGGTCTGCATGGAACTATTACAGTCCGAATCTGCCCGTTTTCGAGGTGTCCAGACAGAGAACGCACCCAAAACAACAACACATAGCGATCAGCTTCACGATCAGCGTCAGAAACTAAACCCACCTTTAGACGGTCCACAGAATCTCACACGGCCTTTGTTTACAACGTTGTTGACATAGAAACCCAACATGGCGGTCAATGTTTGTCTGCACCCGCCGCGAATTTTCATATCGGATACACGTCATCTTCTTCGTTGGTTCCGGTAGGTTTGCAGTGAAACACCCTATTAGAGTTTAATTTTTTAATGCAGCTGCAATAGGATTGACTGGGTCGACTATCTCGTCATTGACGTTGACGCTGATGAGGGATCAGATCAGTGTTGCCAGACCCGAACAACCAAAAGGCGTAGCCGCGAACTCCAGTAGGCGGGAACTTTTAAAAAACGGCGGATTTTTGCTAAACCTCTTAAAAACCTGTTAAATATGTTAGAACCCTGGGAAAAATGGCAAGTGGTGCAGGTGTAAATGAAGTGGAATTTAAGGTTTTCGGGTGGCGTCCGAGTGGTGAAGTGGTAATGAGGAGGCATGAAGGTGGTATTGTAGGTGGCTAAGTGGACGAAGTGGCAAAGGGGGATATAGAGTAGTACAGAAGGTGCATTTAAAGCGGGTTTCGGGTGGCGCCAGTGTAGGCCGGGTTGCCTACCCGCGCCATTGCAGGCGGAAAAATTATCCCAAAAAAAAAATAGTTAAAAAGTTTGACCAAAGTCAATGTTTTAATTATTTTTGTAGAAACCATTCTAAATTGATCCAAAAATAACTAATAAAGATTCTCATGTCTAAAGGGTCCTAATTGAGGCCCCTGGGAGTTTTCCAGATGGGTTTTACATCATTTTTTCAAACATTTTGGGGTGGGATGTCAGTATGTCCTGTCATAGAAGTATCAAAATTGGTTTTGTCACCAAGGAAGACAATAAATTGCTACAATTTTACTTTTGCCATATTTTGTAAGTTTTCATATGCGTCTAATTTTTTTTTTGAAAAATATATATTTAATAACACTTTGAAATGTACAGTTATTTGGTGTAACATCCCACCCAATAAATGTGTCTCTATATCAGAGATAATCGAAGTCAGACCAATTGGTCTTTTATGTATGCGGGTCTGCAGTATGTGTCAGAACAATTTGGTGACGGTTTTAGATAATCAGAGTGCGGGACTACACCAGTACACGGATAGGATTGCAGAAAATGGAGTTCCACCCCAAAAGTGGTTAACAATTCAGTTTTAAATATGGTTTATTGTGATCAATACCTGACACAGTCAAAAGCCTTAAAGGCTCCTCATAGGCTATTCAGTTACAATGCATAAACACCACCACTGTAGGCAGGCAGTTACAATGTAAAATGTGGGGGTTCACTCCCCATTTGTACGACAGGTCCTGTAAGTAGGCAAAAAGTGGAACACTACCCTCATCCCCCTCCACAGGACAGGCCCTTGTCTTGTAGTACCATAGGCCCCTGGGACCCTTCAGTCCCTGTCAGTGGCAAAAATCAGAAAACAACCATTAGACGGCCACTGATCTAGTGACTGCACTAATCGCCCCTGCATCCGTGGGGAATGCAAGTTACAAATGTACCCTTTTCTGTTGACATAAACATGCACTGTCCACCAACGTGACAGGGTCGCAGAGCCAGTAACTGCCCTTCTTCCCGTATCTGTGTTATATGCTTAAGCGCAAAACTACCAACTTTCCAAAGAGGATCAGCACACTCTTTCATTTGACGGGCAAATATGACAACAGCTTCCTTCTCCTCCAGCAGAATAATATTTGTGATCTTGCACTTGTTATTCCTTGGTTTGTTCGCAATCACTATGCCACTGTCATTTCTTCTGTAAGACGGGTTGTAGTCAGCCGTGGTGTACGTTGAGCCATCCAGAACCATACGCTGAAATTTACATATGTTTCCAGGTCGATCAATCTTCATTTCATTGCATAACACCTCTCTCTCTTCATCATTCAAGATAGCAGCAGACCCCCGGCCAAGAAGAACAGCACCATCTGACCTCACAGCACTTCGCAATGGTCTGAAGAACATCTGATTACAAAAGTTCAAAATACTATCGGAAACATTGAATCTGTCACACAAATTGGGAAGGTTGTTGTACACAGCATATCGACGGGCCACACCCTTTGCAACCTCATATGGACTCTTAGCTAGCTGAAGTAAATATCGATTTTTGCCCTCAAAGGGATAGCATGATAGGTAACCATGTAACGGTCCCAAATTGGCAACAGATTTCACAACATGAAGTAAGAGGTGAATGTTGTAGGTCATGTGTTCCTCCCCAAAATACTTTTGATACAAAGCTACGTAAAATACTAACATCTTGCCCGCTTGATCAAGTTGAGCTGCAGACACCGACTTCTGCATTAACAGATACATGGCAGAAGACAACAAGCAGAAATGACCTACATACTTTGGTGGTACAATACCATGCATGACAACTGGCCCATAAATAACCAGGAGTGCCCGATACTCAGAACATTGGAACTTGTCCCTGTCTTTCAACGCTCTCGGAAGCCTGGATAACACTGAGGGAGGCTGAAGGCACATAATCCTTTTGGAAATTTTCGTAACTTCATCATCATCAAGTTTTCCTAGAATCAAACCCAAGTTTTGCTGAACAACGCCTTTGAGCATGTGCATAGAGTCTGGGGGCAAACCACTACCCAAATTAAAATCCCTTAGATTCATAAGAGCGCAGGGACCCCTACTCCCTTTGTAATGCCTCTCTTTTTCAGGATAATTTCTGCGCATGTAAGCTGTGAGCATACCATCTCTAAGGGAAACATCTGTGCGTTGCAAGGGAACATGTTCATCCAGGGGAAATCTCATACCCATCTTGGTGTGTGAACCAGAAATTTCACAGAACGTGCAACCATAGTAACCTGAAAAACATTTGTGGTTGAGCATACGCCATCGGGCCTGTGAGTCAACAACACTAAAAAGTGGTATTACTTTACTGTTTTTCATAACGTTATGACATACCCAATCAACCCCAACAACAGAAAGTTCATTAGCCTCCTGAACAAAAGGTCGCAACATAACTTGCATGTCAGGTTCCGATTTCCCCACCCATATTCCCACCAATAACATATGCTTGGTTCTCAACTTTGGAGGCAACTCATTAATAGTTATATATACGGGCCAAAGTTGTTGATGAGAGCTAGAGCCAAAGGCAACACCATCCGTGTTAAAAGCATAGGAAAAGTTGTTTGGATCGCTAAGTGGCATGCCATTACTAGTCAAATTTTTGTAGAGACTTCCATCATATACATCTTCCCAATTGCTCTCAACACATTTTTGTCGCTTGAATCTGTAACTTAAAGCCTCAGCAATCCCCGGCATTTCAAAAAGATTTTTTATCTGCTCTTTCATTCCCAAAGTCATTATGAGATTCTTAGATTTCTTTGGTGAAGTCAAGCGACATCCACAATCACATACTATTTCAGATTCATTGGTTGCACGCCCAAGAAAATCACCACAGTCTGGACACACGGGATGAACATGTTCTTGAGATCTCGTTGGTTCAGAAAACTTTAACAAATAATAGAGAGTCGCAGGAATGACCTCCCTCTGATAAATTACATTAAACAGCTTCAATATGTCTACCATTGCCTTATAAGAGAGACTGTGCCTAAGACCAAGTGATAAAACAGCCACCAAAACCTCTCCCTGAGTTGCTTCAGAACAATTACAAAGTCTACTGCGCATTTCACCACACTGATCTTCAAAGTCCACATTTGTCTGACACACTGATGGGTTCACAGACCAAAGCAAAGTGTCTTGCAGGTCATCAGCTGGAATAGATCCTCGAAGCGACATATCTAAAAATGATATACATTCCTCGTCATCAGAATGTGTGGAGGAATTGCCCTGGAAAGATGAAATGCTTAATGTACTGCCAATAACAATATTCAGCACTACAGCTGAAGAAGGATATTTGCTAACATCCTGTACCAGAGAACAACCGTCAGAAGAGATTGACGTTTCTGCCTGCGACGAGTCAGTATCTGAACTTGAGGAGACATCTTCTACTGGATGCCCATGCGAATGATCTGTGGAGCATGGTGACCCCATAGAGAAATCTGCCGACATTGCCATATTCAAATCCTGCTCATCGTGACAGTCCTCATTCCATGTCTGAAACCAAAAATTAAAAAAAAAAAGGAACAGAGGACGGGGGTAAGAGCGTGGTACAATTCGTGAATTAGTGGAGTAAAAAATATACATTTACATACCGCATCATGAGCATCTTGGAAGCTTGGAGTGCTGACAGGCTCATCAGACGAACCAACTGATGACACTGTATCATGGGCCACACTGTTGGACAAACCTAGCTCCTACAAAACACATACAAACAATATCCTTTTAACCTTCAGTTTGACACCATCTCTAATTATTATACATTCCTAAACTCCAGATTTGGCCTCTCAGAATATATGCAGGCTCTGAATTTGGGTTATGTACAGATCAGACCTAAGCCACGCCGCACTCCTCTTAGAAAAAGGAATCACGTCACTCATAAAAATGGCACGAACAATTAATGTATTGTCGATGCATTGCAGTTGTGGAGAGTAAGTTAGGTACCCATAACCTCAATAGAAAAGAAGTCGTGACCCCAGACCACAGCGTCAAATCGCACTCTGCCCGTCAGCATCCGCGTGTTAAGATTCCCATCACTGTCTGATCGGTAGAAAATCAAAATACTTACTGAATTTAATGCATCTCTTAGCCGACGCCGGTGACGCCGTCTGGTGCGTTCCGGAACTGGTATGGACGGGTCGGCTTTGTAGCGCTTGTATACTCTCTCCATGATGACGACGGCTGCAGGCACGAGAAAATAATTTTTAGGAGCGTAAGCGATGAAATTACCGTACCTGGCCACTGCAGTAAATGTACAAACTTCAAGTGTTCAAGATACTGTGCACCTTGCGTTGCACTTCTGCTGCGGCAGTAGGTTCTTTCTTCTCTTGTGACCGGAAGCCTCACCAGACATCGGCCAGGGTTTGCTAATGCGATGACGTAAAAAAAGGCTTCTTGCTTCTAATCGGGTACCTTTAACGAGTTGACAAAGTAGTATTATCAGAAAACTCTGCAACAAATAACTGTTTTTGTAGTAGAAACATAACAGCTGAGGAAAAAAATGGCGCGTGTTGACCAATCAGACCGGGCAGCGCTGTTCCATTGTTCCGGCCGGCCATACACGCCGACCCCCTCCCATACGTTTCCACTCTCCTTCCTCGTTTTTTCACCTGTTAGCTTCTGATCGCTTAGTGTTCGCTCGCGGGTACGAATTTCGTCGCGTTTTGTACGGTTATCTCTTCGCTTTAAGTTTCTGTGACTCGGTGGATATTTAAAGGACAAGATATGTCGGCCGCGATCAAGTTCGCTGGTGTTTGGCCCGAGAAGGCGGAGAAGAAGCATTCGGAGGTTGTGGTGGTGTCTGTTTCTCACATCAGGCATTTCAACCCTTCGCACAAGAAAGATTTTGACTACACCAAGTTTTTAAGGCTGAAAAGGCCGGGTGAGGAGCATGCCACTCTCGTCCAGGTGCTGGCTCTTGGCGGTAAGTCGCTTCCAAATGCGTCGTCACACGCCGACCCAGCGTTTTGACTACACCAAGTTTTTAAGGCTGAAAAGGCCGGGTGAGGAGCATGCCACTCTCGTCCAGGTGCTGGCTCTTGGCGGTAAGTCGCTTCCAAATGCGTCGTCACACCAGGTTTGAAGCGACCCAGCGTCACCCTTTCGTCCCGATATCCGTGTTGATATACAAAACACGAAATTGTTAATTGCACTCGGTTGTAAATGTTAATGCAACGAAGCTGGGGCACGCCGGCGCATAATATTTTAAAATGCAAAGGAGGTTACGTCGCCAACCAATTGATTAATGTTGCGGCTCCTATTATTCACTTGTCGCTGAAAGAGAAATTCCACATGCACCACACTGAACTTGCTCCCATCGCGATATTTCTTGCGTGCATATATTTTTTTTTTTTTGATGTTACAGAATCAGAGACAGGTGTGCGGGAACAGATGATGCTTGCAAGGTGGCCACGCCGTGGTCATACCCCTGCAGCACCCAGGCCCGTTTCAACGGATGAAGAGCAGCCCAGCGAAAAGGTATTGTTTTTGCTCTGTGTCCTTAAACTGCTTCTGGCTTGCCTACAGAACTTTATCTTGATTTGCAGGCCCTGCCCAAGAAAACTAAGGACCGGAATCGGGTAATGGAAAAGCTCATTTCTGCCCATAAGTGGTCTCTACAGGACCTACAACTTGTCTCCCAGGCAGGGTCCCAGCCCGTCTCCCAGCCCGTCTCCCAGCCAGTCTCTGAGGAGCCCGAGACCCTCGTCTCCTTTCTGTCCAGGGCGGTCTTGGGGGATATGAGGAAGGCAATGGTGAAGGAACTGCGCCATAGTATTCTGGAGGAATTAATGGGGGCTATGAAGCGGGAGCTGAGGCAGGCATTGCTGGAGTTGCGGCAAAGTTTGCATGAGAAGCTTATGGGAATCGTGGATCCATTACTCCAGGATCTGAGTGAGAAAGGTGAGATGCAAATTGCATGTAGGTAATCCTGTTTTGGGACTGTTGCATGTATAATATTATTATGTTTTCGCAGTTGCAAACCTTTCAGAGGAGCTGAACGGTTTAAAGGCTGCTGCTGCCCTGAAAGAAACCGTGCAGAAGTGTGTCGCAGAGGATGTCTCCAGGCTTACAGGAGAGGTGAAAGTTCTTCAGGCGGCTGCTGCTAAGTCTGGTATGTCTACTGGTAAACGTAACTGTATCAGATTCGAACTGGCCAGGGGGGGGGGGGGGGGGGGGGGGGGGGCTGGGGCCCTTTCCAGAGAATATGTAGAGTCAGCACTGGTGGGGGGTTGGAGGCTACCTGAACATTGGGGGCGGGGGCTGCCATTCAATTACCATTACCATGATTGACACGGGGGCCTGCCAGCACAAAAATTTTATCAAAGCTTGTTCAGTCTTAAAGAAATTTAAAAAAACATGACAGCTTCCCGACAAACTGAGTGAAATGTGACCACTGTTTGGTAAAAGGTAGGCACTCGGCTCCTTCGGTGAACATATAAAAATGTTGTTGGAACATTCGGGTACTCAGTCTCTTGAAGGAATGGAGTGGGTACAATTTACTCTCTAAATTTTGAAACTTCAATCCTCTGTGGTCTTTGTCATCTTACAACTCTCTAATACTATTTAGATATTTTGACACTTCAAATTCATTCCTATTATTTTCTCTAGGTACTTCTCGTGAGGGTCCTTTGCCTTCTCCCAGAGTGTCTGCAGTTTTCAGGCCGAGACCTCCCACTACATCTGCGGGGGAGGAAATCGTTGGGGAGGACCTTGGTGGAGTTGTAAAGAAGGTATTGTTTTAATTTCTTTGCCTACTTTAGTGCATCGTTCTTACATGATGGTAAATCACTGCTGCCATTGTTTCAGATTCACATTGGCAAGGAAATTTATGCTGAGGCTACTCTCTGGCAAGCAGCGAAAGAGGCCAAGAATACCTCATGCTGGGCAACGTTTGCTTTGCAGGCTGTCTATGGCGATGATGCAATGTATTATCGGACCAGACAGCCACGCAAGAAAAACACTAGCCTGCAGGCCATGAGCGAACAGGAGCTTGCTGTTCTGAAGTGTGAGTTACACCTTGATGGTGGTTCTTGTGTATTGTATTTCCTGTAATGTGGAGCGGATGAGTTCCATGTCAAAAGGGCAGGTCATCTGACAGCATATTTTTAGTTTCTCTTATGTAAGGTATGTCTATAAGTTTACGGGAAAGAAAAAAGGGAATTGTGGTACAAAAGTTTTGGTCAATTTTTTGTTGTTGTGTTGAGTACTTTTTATGTGAATCTCTTTTGGCGTCATATTCAGTCTTCGTAAAGAATTGAGAAAATCATCTCTATACATAGTATTACTGTCCACTAAGAGGATTTTTTTAGTGAATTGATGGCGTGTGATAGTAAGGGTCCAATCGGCTATCTTCTATTGAAACACAGGAGTGACATTGAAATGTATGGTTTTAACTTTTATTTTTATCTCTGAACCCTTTTCTATCTTATATCACGGTCGCCTATGGTATTTTCAGTATTGAGATTGTCATTTTACCTGCTTTTGTTAATGGAAAATGGTCAGTTTTCATCTGCACAAACCTGTGGTTCACTCAGTTTTCAACTCACTGCAAAATTATCTTAATAATTAGTGCTATGTATGGAGATGCTTTCTCAGGTTTGTAAGAGCGTCATGAAAGATTGTCCTGTAGCATATGCAGTCTGACCAAATTGTAATGTGACCTGAAATTTTCTTGAGACCTATTATCTTACCTAGTATGACAGAAATAAAAAGTATGTTGTCAGATGGCCTGCCCTTTCGGCATGGAGCTCATCAGCAGCTCCTCACTTAAACCCATGTCATTGCAGGTCACTACAAAGCCTGGCTCCAGGACCACCCGCTCCACCTGGACGGCCGGGACAAGGAGCCCAGGAAGGTGCTGAAAGATCTCTCTGCCAAGGAGAAGGCGGCTGCTGCCAAGCAGTGGAAGGCGAGGGAACGGGAGGCAACAGAGGGCTGGCTTGAGCGGCTAGAGGCGGAGTCCGAGGAGGACAAAGCTGCCAGGCGAGGTCGCCGCCTCGTACTGCTGCTTGACAGATTCCAAGCCTTCTTGGGGGATAAGGCCCAGGACCTCTACCGGATCGGGGCCAAGCGGCAGCGGTCCACAGCGGCTGACTCTTTGGATGTGGATGCTGATGTTTTGTGAGTCGAACAGTTAATTGTCAAAAAAGTAGACATTTATCATGATCAGAATATTGGAAAGGTCACAAATAATATTTCATGAATTTGGGGCCTTAAAGTAGCTCTTGGCAAGGAGTTCTGGCATTAATTGGAGTGACCCACTTAGACATTAAAGGTTTTACTGTTAATTAACACTGGAAAAAGAGTTCCTCAGGGCGACCTGATTCCATGATAATGTCACTGCTGCCTGATTCATTTAAGACCATGAGGAAATTTTAATATTCATCCTGTGCAGTAACAGTACAATACCCAAGTTTTTTTAGGTATTTTACATAAATTCTAATTTCTCAAATACTCGACCTGCAATTTAGACCCTAATTGAAGGGGTATGTCAGAGGCAACCCCTTTTCAAGCCCTGGCTGAAAAGGTGCATGTGAATCCGTATCATGACCGTGAAATTTGGTTGCTCTGAGAAAATTTTCTTTGGTATTCCGTATGCCCCATAATTATATCCTTTGCTGATTATTCAAAACAAAATAAATTTAAAAATATTGATTGAACTCTAAGCGACCTTTAGTCTTCTAATGAAATGGTCATGTGACAATGATATTTGTTTTGTTATTGTTCCACACAATTTCATAAACTACATCAAACTGTGTTTCCTTACTATTGCATGTCACGATCGTCCGGCAGGGGAGTAGACAGATCACGGAGTCGCTCTAGGAGCAGGAGCTCTTCTGGACGACGCTCTAACTCTCCCCGCGTTGCCGCACAGGCTGGGTCCCGGTCCAGGTCCGCCAGCCCTGCCAGCCCTCCAGCAACTCCCTTGAGTAGCCCCATCCGAGTGGGCTCAAGGAGTGAGAGCCAGTCACCGAATCTTGGTTCCCCTCTCCACTCTAGCACCGTGAAGAGGCCAATGCGGAAGTCTTTCTGGAGGTATGTGCCGCCGCCGCCTCATTTTAACTGCCTCCTTCCAATACACACTATTTGTCTTTTCCTGATTTTGTTGTTTTTTTTTTTTTTTGCAGCAACTACAATGCAGCTAAGCAGGCGAGACTATTAGATATGGGTTCAACAATAGTGCCAGATACTGAGGCTGCTTTAGAAGAGAGGGAAGCTGCATCAGACAGTGATGCGACGCTTTGATAAATCTGTGATATTGTAAACAACGTATTCTATTTATATGTTCTAGTTGGTTATTTTTAACGTGGACTTCTTAATGTAAATAGTAGCTTTTATTGACTCGTGTGTTCTTGTGTAGTAATACATTATATTTATCTTTGTGTTCTAGTAATTTTTAATGACGTCTGTTTTTAGTCTTAAAATATATTAATTTGCATTGATGCAGCATTGAAGGTTTTTTTTTTTTGTAAGTGCTGATCTTTTCTGATGATTGCCCATTAGCGGTTTAATTCTTGTTATTTTGAGTTAGGTTTTTCCCCATAATTTGTGCTTCGCGTTCCCGCTTGTTCAGTTCTATACATGTGTCGTAGTGTTATGTCTTGAAAAGTGTTCATTAAATGCGTTCTGATACTATTCATGCATATTTTTTTTACCGCAATTTACCGCCCTAAACCCACTCCAAATGGAACCTAACTGCCACCTGAAGCGTGCCCGCAGTCCACCTGAGTGCACCTCGGATGCCTCCCACGGCGCCGCTTACGCGCCACTTAAACGGCCCATTCCCACCCCAAAACCACTCGACACCCCCTCATGTGCCACCCGCACCACTCGGCTGTCCACTACGCCACCTTAACTGCACCTCGCGTACCCTTCGGCCTCTTGGTTGCCACTGCAGTGCCACCCGCGCACCACCTTGTAAAGCTTTCGCTTACCACTTTGCCACTTGCCATTTTTCCCAGGGAATGTGTGTGTTTTGTGTGTATAACTGTGTTTTTATTAATACCTGCCCTAACAGAGTGCATAGTTCGGTGAAAATACCGATAGGAAAGTGATGGGGACTTCTCTCAAAGGTTCTCTCAAAGGTAAACCGTCTAGGTAGCCCCGCTTATCGCGCAGTGTTGGGTGTTTGCATACAAATGAAATACACTTCTAACGTTTCAACAAAAGTACACTTCAACATACCTTTCAAATGCCTTCAATCCTCCCGCTCCACAACACCACCACGCGTGTCAACAAGCCTTATCTTCAGCGCCGAAAAATCCGCTAGCAGAAGCAGCCACAGCCCCCTCTACAGCGACCGAAACGTTCCGTGTGCGCCTCCGCATTGCCAACTTATGCATATAACCTAATTTTCATAGTTTTTGGCTTATTTACAGGTAATTTATGGAGTTTTGGACGGAAAATCGCGAAAAGGAGGGAAAAAACGCGATCCGCCTTTCAAAAGGCGGAACGCGGAGCAGGTGTCGAAAAAGCGGGAACAAAGGCGGGAAGGCGGGGGATCTGGCAACACTGGATCAGATTGGGTTAGTTGAAAAGGTCGTCATTATACACGAATGTGACAGAAGTCTTACAAAGTATTAGAGGATCTTTTGTAATACTTATGTAATATCTCCGTGGAATGATGACTATAACGACTATTTGGATCAACGATAGAACTACCCAGAACACTGGATTATGTGTACTGAAGATTATCTTTGGTCAGTGACCCTGTCATACGTGTCCTGGTTAATTTTAGGAAGATTATTCGTAGCTGTGACTGGAGTGTAGCTTCGACGTACTTCAGGTATGAAGTTTCATTGACTTTCATAGCACAGCCCAGAATCGCGTGATCTCTCGGTGAAGAGAGAGCTGTCCAATTATTTTTGCACCAAATTTACAGCTTACCGCACACAGATGCTCGAAGTGCATTCTCCCGTTGCCCGCGTGCAGGTGGCTGATACAGGAGGTGTACCGCATCAACCCCCGCGAGGCGGAGCCGGCCATCACGCGGCCGTTCGCGCTGTGGTCGCCGTCCGGAGGCCTCCGACGACACCCCGACGGCCCGCGGCACCTGGCCGACCGGCGGACGCAGATCAGGCGCGC